>JAQGAW010000101.1:0-44482 GCA_034698025.1 Phthiracarus crinitus
TTTACGTTTAAATTATGAAGATATTAAATAAAACAAAGATTGATTAAAATATATTTACTTAATTTATTGGGCCGGGCCGGGCTTCAAATTTTAATCAAGAATCGGGCTCGGGCCGGGCTTTACTTAGATCTTCCGGGCCCGGGCCTGATTATTTCAACAATTTCCATCTCTAATTTAAACTAATATATTGAAAATAATTGATTAGTACAGTACTAACCCATTTAATAAATAATTTTTCAATTCTTATATGCGGTAATATAAAAAATTAATATTTTATTATAACTAAATAATTCTTTAAGATTTACAATATTTAAATAATTTAAATTAATAATAAATCACTTTAATAAAAAAATAATCCATATTTACATTTAAACACAATGTTATTCTGCACTTTTTAATATATCATATAAATGTTATAAAATAAATATTGTCTATTAAAGAATATACATTTGTTTACGTGATGTATACGAAAATTTGTTGATTTATAAAAACAATATATCAATCAGTTTTATAATGTTTTTCGCCACTCGTATGCATAAGTAAAAGACCGGAAAGTATAAAACTAATACCGAACCACCAAAGAAGTGGCAAACTTTCATCAAAGAATACGCTGCCGTAAAACGCCTTCACATTTATTTAATATCAACAAATAATTATCAAAATATGGAAATAGAAAATGCTTAATGCACTCACAGATAGCGAAAAGTTAGTGGCAGTGTTTACGGACATCACTTCCAATGAGTTTAAGGAATAGTTCAACGCTTTAGTGAACTGAGTCCACATTAAAATGTTAATCGCGATCATTAAGATAAACAGTGAAACGCGTGTCACTGCTATGAGCTGTAAATAATTGTAAGGTTTGTATGATTCGGTCCATTCATATGCTATCATACGTACATTTGGGGATAAAGTATCGCCTCTTAAACCAATTGTGGTTATAATTGTGTTTAAAAACGTATTGATGTCCGCAGACATGCATAGTTTGCCCACAAGTGATGCGTTCGACGCTAATATACCCGATATTATTGAATGTTTTATAACTAGTATTCGCATGTCATTTACACGTTTGATATTTTGTTTTTAAATGCAATCAAAGTTTTTTTATTACTTTAAATTAATAGTTAGTAAAATTAAAACCACGTGATTTTAAAAATGATTATAACAAAATTGTTATTTAAATCGTTAACATTGAAACAAAGTACTATTAAATATGTATAATAATGTTTGAAACAATACAATCTTTTTTAAATAAAAAAGGAACAAATTTTCGCGTAACGATAAGCGGTTTTATTCGATACTCAATAATTGATTGAATAAACATTTACGTTACGTCACTAAAGCGAAAGCATTTAATTGGTTGTCATGGTTTAAAGTCATCCAATAACAACGTTAATAATCAGTGATAGGTTTGGTTTTCTGTTGAAACGTGTTTTGAAATATTTTAAACAAACAGTTATATTGATATTGATATTGATTTGAGGTTTTAATGTTTAATGCTTAATGTTTGTCAACTGCTAAACCAACTGATCCACTGTTTTGTTTTGTTTTACAACCATTTATACCATTAATCATCAATCAGTTCAGTTTGATTTCTTTTTTGGAAGAATTTGTTTATAATTATAATAAAACTAATGGATAATTACGAAGAACTGGACTCATTCACTCAGGTTTGTGTTACCATTCAATAAATCCATTATCATATCATATCAATTCATTTATTTATTATATGTTTTTTAATAAAATGCGCGCGTATTGTATGTCTAAAATAGGAAATGATTAAAAGGACGCAATTAAGACAAATTGCTTTAAACAATTGTAACGACAATACAGCCGATTGTTTAGGAAATTCTTTATCAAAAGAAACGCCCATAACATATGTCGATGACTCGGAAGAAGAAGAAAATGAAGAAAATTGTACGGACGATGATATTAATGATAGTAATGAAAGTGATCGCAGCGATAGAAGTAATAAAAGACAACACATAATGAGCACAATTGCAGAAACAGCTGAAACCACTCAAATAAGCGAATCGCCGCCAAAGAAACGCATGAGTTTGAGCGAACGATTGAGCTCTATATCGAAAATGATCGACGAATCTTCGAGCAGTAAGTCGAAACTAACGTCAGTTGATTCGAGTAAAAGTAAAGCATGTGTGGACGCGTTGAATGATATGTCAGACAAAAGAGTTCCGCTCAGAGACAGGTTGAACGCTATGGCGCGCATGTATACTACCGATGATCAGTTCGAATATGAACCAACTAAACAAACCGAAATATATACGAAATCACCGCAAAAAAAGAGCGCAACTGTTTTTTCTATTGCGACGAATTCGATGAAGAACTCGCCGAACTCACCGATGAAGAACTCGACGCCATTCGCTAAAAAGTTAAGTTCTGATAACGATATCGTAGATGATAGTCCACGGATTAATATTAACAATAAGAATAAACTTAATGAAAAAGTTTCTGCTATCGATTCGATTAATGGGAATAAAAGTAATAATTCTGTATCAAATAGCACTTATTTTGGTGCCAAATTAACGCTTACGAGTAAATCTGCTGATTGTAATGAGAAAATCGATAAATGTGCTGTCAATGAGAATATAACTAAAAATGTTGCAACAAAATCTTCTAACGGTTCGGATGATTTTAATAACAAACCTGCGATCGTTGGAAGCGATAAGAAGATTCCAGTTTTTATTAATATCGCAAAAAATACAGATATTATTAATTCACCAAAAGTGATAACAACACCAGTGAATGTTTCTGATGTTCGAAAGAAATTCGAAACTAAAAGCGATTCCAAGCGAAATGATAACGACATTATAATTAAAAAACCAGAAATATTATCGGTTAATGCCAAAACTGATTTATTCGAAAAAGCGATTTTAGCCGAATGTGACGCTAAATCGAAGATGTATGTACGAAAAAGAGTTGCACAGCCATCTCCTAAACAAAATAAAATTACTGAAAGCTCTCAACGAATTATTATTAGTGTTTCGTCGCCACAGCCATCACAATCGGAACAAACAACGATTAAAAGAGTTAAAAGTAGTGAAGAGATTTTCGATTCTAAGACTGGTGTTTCTGATAATATCGCAACGAGAGCTAAAATATTACAACAAAGGTTATTAATGGGAACATCGACTGCTAATTCGGTGTGCAATGAAGTAGAGATGCGAAAGAAAGAATTGGATTTGTTGAAGCGTCCGATCAGACGAAACCTCAGTATCGATGAATCGTTCAAAAGTAATGATAAAAATAAAGATATAATGGTTACCAATATAGATGTTCATAATAATTCGAAGTCTGCTTTGGATACAAAAATAGTTGAAGAGGAAGAAGTAGACAATAGAAATGATAGCGTAGATGATAGTATTGATAGTGAGAACGCACACCAAACTGTTTGCGACGCATTCAATGATATCGATAGTTATGTGTTGGAAGACATGTCGCCAGCGATGTCTAAGGATAGTTCAAAAATTGGCAACAGTTGTAATACAACGCCTAATAACGATATCGAATCGATGAGTTTCGATTTTGAAAGCCCAACTAAACGAAATCGATTATATCCCGATTTAGCAACACTTAGCGAATGCCAGAGTATTCACGAAAGTCCTCCGCCTTCTAAGCCTCCGCGAACGGCGGGTGATAGTGGTTGTAATTTAAAGCCAAATACACCGATGCGTACGATTAGTTTTTATCGAAAAGAGCAGCAAATGAAAGTTACCAATAATACCACTCCAGTCGTACAAACGATAGTTTACGGACTAAAAGAAAAACCTAAATCTGTCAGTAATGATTCAAATAGAATCAAAATGAATGAAATACAAGATAAAATTCGAAAATTGACTGAAGAGGTGCAGAACCAGAATCGCATCACTGGTCAGGCCAGTCAAGCGCTGTCGTTATGTCTTGAAAAGGATGAGTTTAAAGGATCGACAGAACGTGTTGAGGCAGAAAAACTTCTATTAGAGTCTGGTAGCGATTACTTAATTTTCTAATTTTAATAAACTATTAAAAAATAATTAATTATTTTAAAGGCCAAAAGCGAATCGCATATCTTAACGAAATCAAACGCCTCAACGATTTGCTCTCATCGGATAAAACATCATTTAAATCGGAAACATCGAAGGGTTGTCTCAGTTTATCGAATATTCAACTTTCGGTTAATGGAGAGTTTCTAGTAAAACGCGCAGAACAGAAAGGTTTTTTTAAAAAAATTTTTTCCTTTTGTAAGACTTCGTATACTACCATATATTTTTCTATTGTTATAGATAATCACGTTTATCATTACATTTGCATAATATATAACAAAGCAAACGTATACGTGACGGAAGTTCTTAATTCAGTGGAACACATTAAAAATGGACATTTAGAGTTCTATCATGGATTTTCAATGCCTGATTTGAGTGCAGATTTTCAGATTGGTATTCATGTGTACGAAATGGCGACACCGAAGCAGTTTCTTCCGCACGAAATTAAGTATCATATAAAGAAAACACCTAAAAAAGGTAAACGTAATATGCAGTCGCCATCGATTCGTAGTCCTGGCGGTCCGAACGCCGTTTTGAGCACTAGTTTTTCGTTGGTTGGAAAACTGAACGTGAATATACGCAATTGGAATCGAAAGTCAATGATATTAGAGAATTTTAATCCCAATTCTAAACTTGCGGGTTCCATAGCAACTCAATTGAGCTTAAAAGTGATCCATGATTATAAGGCGGAAGGTTTTCTTAATTTGGGTAACAGTTCTGGATGTTGGAGTCAGCGATGGTTTGTGTTAAGGCGTAATTTGTTGGCTTATTGGAGATTTCCCGATGATATTAATAAAGAGCCGTTGGGAGGCATCGATCTCAAGGATTGCATAAATCCAAAAGTGTGCACTGTTTCGCGAGAAGTGTGTTCACGTAAAAATACGTTCGCTTTGATTACTTTGCCGATCATCGAGAATAAAACTCGCAATAATGGTTCTGTTCGTCGCAGTAATACACCGATTGGGTGCGCTATTTTTACAATTAATAACGTAATTAAACAGTTTTTAAAATATTTTTCTATTATTTACTATTAGATATTTACTGTCTGTCGATATTAAAGAAGAGTGCACTGAATGGTGCGATAAGTTAACCGAATTGCTTCAGAGTATTCGTTTGTGGGAAACTGATTGCGCGATACCTGTAAGTGAAACTGATTTCGATAGTTGTTTGAAATACGCTACTTTTTCGAAATGAACCGATGTTTGCTGAGTAAACCAGCATTTCCTGAATTAAGTCTAAAACTACGTTTATATTGTATTTTATTTTGATCACAGTTTTATTATTTGTCCATATATTTATACATTATCTTGATATCGATTTTATTTTACGATTTAATTATATAATACTTTTTTATATATTCATTACATTATATGCAATTTTGAATAAATATAAAAGTTCAACTAAATTTGATGAACAAATTGTTTAAGAATTAATTGTTAACAAATGAGTTAAAGAAAGGTTAGATTACACGATAACAATGAAACCCATCGTTAAGCTCTCGCAACGATTTCCGTTTGTCATTGCATAACAAACTGTTAAACTCAAGCATAAACTTATTCCGGTATAATTCAGCATAAAGTTATTTTCAACATTCATCAGAATTAATCAAAAATTGTTTAATATCATTTTCCTTAACTTTCTTGTAAATAATTTTTGGAAATTTATCACTATTTTCGATTCCATTCATTTCATTCGATAATATGTTGCATCCATAACACAACGAATTCGTTAATTCATTAACGGATTGGTTATTCTCGCTTAAATTTTTCGACAATAAGTTAGTTAACCGCAACGCTTCGTGTGCCGAACATTTCGCCAGCGATTTATTATCGATAGCAGTCTAATTAATTTTGAGAAAATTTAAGTCAAAAAAATAAATTGTTAATAATAGAAATACCCAACAATTTTCATACATTGCATAATTTACAGTTTTGTTGATTATCTTTACTATCGCTCGCTTTCAACTTATTTCCAGTTTTAAATATGGTGTAAACGGTTGCTGGAAAATCGCTCTCAAGACCATAAACGAATGATTCACTCATTTTCGAAATGCTCGCTTTAATATGCAAATTTGTGGTCAATGATCGCTTTGTTACGAATCGGCATTTATTTAATACAGAATAAAATGCTACCTCTTTAGCGGTAAATTCTCGCATTGGTCTTAAAACTGGAATATCGTGGCGGAAGTCCACGAATCCCTAATAACAAATATTAAGAACAAATATTTGGTCTTAAACTTTTTGTGTTTATAATGCATTCTTAAATTTAAAATATTGATATAAGCTTATAACTAATAATAAGCGCGAAATATAAGACATACACTTTCAGATTGGGTTTGTATTCCTTTTCCGATAGCGATATCACTAATTATTTGTGCGGACAAACGTGAAGCGTTATGAGCGAAAAATACTTTATCAAATTTTTCGTTAACAGCGATATCGCATATAAGACGATAACTAAATGTATTAAAGTAATTAAACAACTTTCTAGGGTAATTACCAAAAATAAATATTAAGATAATAATACCGAAATCGTTTAATAAATTCCTCTTTAGATGTTAAAGATTTGATGCTCGAAAACGAATTAATGAGCTGTTGTTTATAGATATCATTACCGAAAGTTAGCGCATCTAATGAACCATCGCTTAAATTAATGTAAAAGCTATTAATATGATCGTCCGAACGATACGACATCTCCAAAGAAGACATATAACACTTCCAATTTGTTTCTAACATTATCTCAATGATTTGATTGAGATTTTGTTTCATTAAATCTTCGTTATCATCGGTTATAATATCCTCTAAATATTTCGATAATTTTTTTAATTTATATTAAAATTATAAACAAATAAATCCGAATACCATTGATATATACAATCGACGGAACAAATCTTAATCTCTTGTGTTGATTATCGCTGAGTCCATCCTTAATCAACTGAATCATTGCGGAAGAGTTGAGACCACCGGAGAACGCGATCAGTACTCGCTCTGAATGTCTCACTAACTTTGATTTACCGATAGTCGCGCGAAATTTATGAGAACAGTATTCGTGGAAACAGTTGCGACAAAACACGTCCTTTCGTTGAAGAACAACGAAACCATTTGACGGACATTTCTTGCATTTAATTACGCCATCGATTTCACTAATTTATATTAATAAGTAGTGAATATGACGGTAATAACGCATATTTAGTGAGAATAACTTACCATAACTTGATTCGGTTGTTGTCATTAATTTTATCATTTGGATAATCATATATATCGCACATATTTCTAACGACAATCTTCTTATCAACACCTAAAATGCTGTTTTTTAAAAAAAATTAAAGATTTAAATTAAATGAATTGCAAGTTGAAGTGACGACTGTAATGACAATTAAATCGAAACACGTGTTCACATATATAAATAAACATGTGTGGATTAATGATGAGAGAAAGCTCAGCTAAGACAAGCTTAGCTTAAAGCTCATTAAAAAGCTCAAATGATATATTTAGTGTAAATCTAAAGCTCGAAGTGCAGAGACTCTTGAGCTTAGATTTATAAGCTCAAGCTCAAACTTTTGTTTAGTGAGCCTCTTGAGCTTGAAAAGTTGAATAATGAACAAAAAATTACATAAAATTTATCCAATTTTATCCAAATATAGCTTTAGTCAAACGAAATATTTCACTACGAGTGTTGGAGAACCCTCTTCGAGGGTTAATAAATATAAAACACCGATATTATAACTGCCCGTTAATAGCTATAAAACTTATTAATTAAGTTATTAATTAAAGCATAATCGAACGTTTATCAGTTTAAAACACATAATCCATCTACGATTTGTTGATTTATTTACTGTTGAGCGTGAATTTTTATTTCCATTATTGCAAAATTTGTGCTTTTGTATATAGTATAGATATAGATAGATAGATTTATATAAATTATAACAATGAATATCACATAAATCAATATTTTAGTTAATATAAATAAAATTTTATTGTTATTTATTTATAATAATTTTTTTTACTTGTAAGCTCTCAACAATAAGCTCAGGTGCAGGGAAAAATTATTAAGCTCAAGCCCATTTGTGCAATTTTTTTGAAGCTCAAGCTCAAGGCTTTTAGATTTTGAGCTTAAGCTCAGAAGTTTCAAGCTCAAGCTCAGCTTTCTCCCATCATTAGTGTAGATTTATTCACACATTTGTACGCATGAAAACAAATCAGTGATATTGACATATGTTTAGCACGTGTCACTTGTCGTTAATTATGCATCGATTGTGCCGCGAATTTCAAATTTCAATCGATATTTTGAACTAAAATATGCAAAATAAAGTTTTTAAATAATAAAAATTACTTAAATAACTTTAAATTTTTCATACTGTAAGTTAGAAGAAGTCATAATTCATAATCTGAATCACAAACCCATTAAACTTCAAACCTTAAAAATTAGAACTTTATTCACTCATAAGATTATTCATGAAATATTTTTAAAAAATAATTTTTATGTATTTTAACTGCGATCATATTTCTGTAATATGTCGCCACAAATATAAATTAATCAAATCTAATAGTTTATTAAACTTTTGTGTAACATTAGCCAAACTTGTAAACCTGATCTATAGTTATACTGTATATATACTTACTTTAATCAAATATATTGTTTAATTTTTAAAATAGCTATTACTTTACTCATACATAGGTATACGTATAATTAAACTTTTTACCAATAGTTTAAAATAGTAAATGTTTAGTAAACGGATAACATTGAAAATATCAATAGTAAAATGAAAAAAAGTTGAAAAAAATGATTAAAGAATTTCTCATCGCTACTAATG
Source organism: Phthiracarus crinitus (assembly GCA_034698025.1). Lineage (NCBI taxonomy): Eukaryota > Metazoa > Arthropoda > Arachnida > Sarcoptiformes > Phthiracaridae > Phthiracarus > Phthiracarus crinitus. The sequence continues at coordinate 8,851 of JAQGAW010000101.1, forward strand.
ATTTCTATCAAATTACTTTGAGTTTTTATTAATTACTTCTACTTTCATAAAGAATTCCAATAAAAAAGTGTATATATAGCTGATTCATTAACAGCAAGTTTTTCATTCGAAACAAGTATGCTTTGCACACACATTCTCATATACAGTGCGATATTTTATTTATTTTTTTAATTTCATGTAACGTTAATTAAGATTTTAAGTTTAAATTTCCATTTTATTTTACCAAATCTAAATAAATTACTTTAAAAGTAAGGAATGGCGTCAAACGATTGTGAATACAATCCGATATCTTCTAAAGACTCGAACAGATCTTATGATTTAATAACTGCTTCCAGTTTAGGTGATATGGTTTTAGTTGAAAATCTGCTCAAAGCTAAGTTGTAGTAAGTTTTGAAGAAAAAAATAATTTAAGGAAAAATGATTAAACTCTTATATTTTAGTGATATTAATGGCGTTAACTCTTCGGGTTGGACTGCGCTGATGTATGCGTCACATTATGGACACTTCAATGTGGTTCGCATTCTCATACAAAACAACTGTTATGTCGACTATCAGGACGTAAAACAGGGAAGAACTGCTTTAATGATGGCCGCCAGCAATGGTCACACGCGATGCATGGAAATGCTGATCAACTTTGGAAACGCCGACAAAAATATTCGAGATAATGATGGACACGACGCAGTATATTACGCTAAAACATGCGGTCATGGAAATAACAAAATGATTAAAGCTATTTTGGGCACCGCTGAAGTGAAAGGAAGAAATATGTCGTCAGTCGAAGCGCGCTCTGAATCGCCGTTAAAGAAAAAACCAGCGCTTTTGAAGAAAATGATTGAAGATCCGAACTCTTACGAATCGTCAGTATTCTCTAACACTTCCAGACCTTATTGGTTGCCACCAAAATATTTTAGCGCAACGGAAGCTGTAAACGAAGAAAATTCGACAATCGTTTCGACAAAAATGCCGCCACAACTGCCAAATTCTTATCAAGAATTGACGCCATCCTATACTTATTCTGAATGCTCATCATATACCGCATCGTACGCAACACAGCCAACAATTCCCGCAAAAGATAAGTGGAGTACAGGACGAAAACCGATTATTGGTCGAAAAAATCCACGACAGAAATACTATTTGCCGCAACAATCATCGCCGCCTTTGCCCGTATCTCTCAATGATTTGCTGTCTCGTATTGGTCTACAACAGTATCGAAACTTATTCGAAACGAATGGCATTGACTTATACTCGTTTCTAATACTAAATGAAGACGATTTGCGTGGTATTGGTATAACTCTATTGGCACACTTGAAACAGTTATCGATCGCTCAGTTGCGTTATCACGAGTCGGTCGAGATTCGCAGCACTCAAGAACGTCTGTTCGCTGATTGGCTTCTAAATGAACGTGAGATGTATTTGAAAAAAATTCTCGAATTAGAAGACAAAATCAAGTTTTTCGAGTATCAAGAAAATTGAGAGAACAGTTGTAGATATTTTCCATAAGAATTTATTAGTTTTTATTTTTAACCAATAATTGTATAATAGTTGTATGATAATTGTAAATATCTTTAGTAATCAGTACATCGGAAATGTTGGATCAACTTCTTTGGACCACTTTTCGAGACCCCCTTCGATGTCTTTTATCTCTATATCGCTATCTTTTATCTTAGATTTTAACATTTTGACCGCCTTTTGTGAGGCAATACCTCTTCTGCACATACAGAACACTTTCACCACTGTTTTACCATTAGATTTATTTTCTTCAAATTTCTTATCAATCAAATCCTCAATAATTTGTATACCATTTCCGTTCGTAATTTCTTCGAGCGGTATATTTATGGCATGCGATAATTTAGTGATATCCGCTTGAAGTCGCGAACGAACGTCAATCAATAAATGTGACTCATTTTTGTCCATAAACTGTGTCTTATAATCATTTCCAGAAATACGTTCTTCGGGTTGCAATATCTTTGGCGGAATAATCGGTTTATCGTCGCAGGAAACGCCACAAAACGCTTCGTAATCTATAAGTTGTTCGCCAATCGTGGCATTTGCGCCACAGCTCACGCAATCCTCCATTTTTGAACGTATTTTAACCGTTTTAAACACACCATTGAAAGCGTCAAACAGTAATAGCTGTCCAGCATATGACGGACGAACTCCAATCGCTATCTTAATCGCTTCCAGCGCTTGAATATTACCAATAATGCCAGGAACGACGCCAATCACTCCGCCATCGCTGCAATTGGTAACAGTTCCAGCTGGAGGTGGGTTTGGATATAAGCAGCGATAGCATGGAGTAGTGCTGTCGTAGTTGTAAACAGTTAACTGACCGTCAAATCTGAGTGCAGAGCCCGACACCATAGGTTTGCGTCTAAGAACGCAAACATCACTCAACAAATAACGCGCCAAAGCATTATCGGTGCCATCAATCACTATATCATAGTTTGATACGATGTCCAGAGCGTTCGTGCGATTAAGCCTTGTCTGATACGTTTCTATGATAACATTGGAGTTCAACGCTTTGAGCGTTTGAAGCGCTGATTCGGTCTTCGCTGCGCCGATACTGCTCTCTCTGTGAAGTATTTGTCTGTGAAGGTTACTCTTGTCCACAACATCGCTGTCGATAAGACCCAACTTTCCAATGCCAGCAGCGGTCAGATATAGCGCTGATGGACAGCCAAGACCTCCACAGCCAACGATTAACACTGAACTGGACTTTAGTTTGATTTGACCAGTTTTCCCAATTTCTTTGACTAACATTTGTCTGCTATATCTCGATATTTCATCGCTATTTAATGATATCTCGGAACACATCTTTCTAATACAATGCCGAATAACAGTATTGTATTTCAATGAATGTTTTATGAAATTCATGCAACACTTGATCGAAGAAATTGCAAAATGTATGATAAAAATGTTTGAAAAATAAATTTGTTTTTATTTTTAGTTTCAATTATTGATTTTTTCTTCTTTTAATGTAAAAAACAAGTTATTGAAGTAGTTTTGCGTTTTCTACGATATAAAGTTTTTATAATTCAAATTTAATCGTTAATCAATTTTATTTGGTTTTTATATTGACTTGAAGGACAAAAACATTTGCATCGTTCAAATGAAATTCATAAAATCATGCGTTTTTAAAATTCAATAAATAATATGATATAATATGTTAACTTAATATAATTGCGATTTTTGTAGTTTTTAAAATAAGATTCAAAAGAAAACGCGTAAACAAAAATATATACTGTTTAACACACATGTGCTTATAAATTACGTCGAAATGTTTCAAAAATGGTTTATTAATTTTAAATTTTGAAGAAAAAACAATTAAACTTATAAATAAGGATTTTAGAACATATACAGTATTTACAAAAATTTTTACAATGAATTTTATACTATGTAAATCTTTTATAAAGTTTTTTCTATTTATAGATATTAAGCTATACTTATATAACAACACTTATTAATTTATTCATTATTAACATTTCATAAGTATTACGTAATCAATTAGTAATTTAAAGAGTAATGTTTGAGTGATGAACAGTAGGATTTCCCCATTTTAGCACAACCCTACCCTTTATTATTCCATTAATGCAATAATATCCTTCAATTTATTATTATTCAATAAATAGTTTTTAAAATAAAATTAAGCTCATTAAATATAATTTTCTACTCAATTATAAACGTTTAAATAGTGTTATTTTGTAAACTTAAAAATGTATAGATAAAGAAATCCTAACATAAATTTATAGAATTCTATGAAATGAATTACTGTTAAGCTCGCATTATTTTCACATAAATAACTTAGTCGTTAGTCAACGATACGTAATGCCGAGCTTTAATCAAAAACATTTATACATACTTAGTGGCCGCCATAGATAAGAACTAATATACGTAACACGCATTTGCAAAATATATGATTTAGTTATAGCATAACTTGAAACGAGAAATAAAAAACTAACTTAACAATAATGAAGTAAAGCATATAATATATAATATTGTTCAAGGTTTGCGAAATTCTATTAAAAAAGAAAAATAAAAAGTTTATATTGAAAAAATTTGTACCATTTTTTAATTAACAAACAAAAGAGTTATTTCTGCGTATTTAACAAATAAAAAATTTATTGCAATTTTTTTAAAAAAGTGTAAGTAAATGATCAAATCGTAACATAAATATATTAATATCATAATCAAATAATATAATTTAAGTAAATATGAGATGAAATAAAAGAAATTTAAAAATATTTTTGATAACATTGACATCAAAAATATTAATATTAATGATAATATTGTGACCAAAATCGAAGTAAAAGAAACACTCGTTAATAATATTAATTTGGTTACGATTACGATGAGTGTCGACAATACGATTACATTACCGCCTGGAGATGTTGTGAACTACGTTTCGGCACCAAAAGCGCCACTTATTATACCAATACTGTTCTTCAGTGTATTGGGGTTTGTGATCATTGCGATCATAATTAAACTATTGATGTCACTGTGGAATCGTAAGCGTAGAAGCGATACGTATGTGTTCGTGAACGCCAATGACGATCACTTAAAACTTCATTACACTGTTGACAATAATTGTGACCCGAAATCGCTTCCGTTAACCGTTATTTCGCGTAAACTGTCTTCCAATGGTAATATTACTGAAATCTACGCAAATAATAATAATTCGGCGCACGTTAGCGTTGAGGCTAATGTTCACGATTTGGCTGATAATGAAGAGAATGCCAACGCTAGAGAAGACACTCCACTCACTGCTAACACCAATTCCCCAACCGTTGAATCAGATGTCTAATCGTTTTTGTGTTTTTAATACCAATTATAATATGCAAAAATATTTTTAAATTGACATCTCAGGAAAAATGCCATTTACTTATAATATTAGCTCATTATGTGATTTTATTTTATTGTTATATTTTTCTCGTTTATTATTATTATTTATTTATAATAGTATTTTTTGGTGAAGGTTTTAGTTTAATAGATTAGCATATTCTTTACATACCATACCATTTTAAATTTAACACTTATTAAGCTATGAACCACCGATTATTTGATAGATAATGATCTGCTTCTGCTTGATCTCTACGCTAAAAGTGTCTATTCTGTGTTAAAGAAAAACTGATATTTTTATGATCAGTTTAATAAGAATTAAAAAGAGATTTTATGGTATATGTTTGAGCAGCTCTATAGAGATTGTCTTCCGTTCAGATCAAAATATGTCTTTAATAATTTATACGTGATTCGAATCAAAATAATTATATTTTATTATACACACAAAACATAACACGAACAAAGCAACGAATTAATTAATTTATAAAAATTTTTATAGTCTTAAAAATGTTAATATAAGAAATGTATTTTTTAAATCCAATTTATTGATTCACAAATTTTTATACCGTATAAGCTATAAGATTATCATTAATCTGCTATGAGTTCCTAAGTTCAAGGCTTTTGATAATATACTTGAATAATGATATATGTTATAAATATTCAAACACTAAATGATAATATAAACATTATTAATGATTTTGTTTGAACTCACGATAATAATAATTGTAAGTGTTTTTAATTGTTTTCGTTTTTAGTTTTATTTTGATGCCATACATATGTGAAAACAAACAGCTTTTAAACAGTTGTGAATGGGTTATACGGTAGTTATATTTCTCAATCAATTTTTATCATTTTAATATTTTTCTTTCCATATCTCGTTATTATGACATATCATTAATGATTTATATGAATTGTATTTATATTTACAGTATATTTATATTGTGAACGCAATTATCAAAATGTATATGTGAATCATTTTATTAAAAGTTTTATTATAAAATAATTCTCTTAATAATATGTAATTATAATAATTATTAAGCCCAACAAAATATTCATGTAATATCTAAATGAGATTTTTTTCATTACCACTAAAAATATATATATTGTGATTGTTGCTACACTACACTTCAAACTAGACAACACTGTAATTTTATTTTTTATCTGGATTTGCATCAAAAACATTCATCAAAGGTTTCTTTTATTATTATTGACAATTATAATACTTTTGCGTATTTAAAAAAATAGTTTTATACTACATTTTCGCCAAACATTCTTAACCCTATTCACTCTTATCTGTCTTTACATTATTCATTAATAGAATAAAAATAAAATATTTATATACTCGTAAAATTGAATTTATTTCCAAACACCCATTTATTTCGAACACTTGGGTATCAAATGTCTTCATTATGTTTTATCTCTTTCTTATAGGTTAGACATACAATTATAAAAAATGCTCGAGAATTTGCGCGATAAGATTCAAACAGTGCAAAGTGATCTCTCGCAGAGGTAACCAATTATTTATTACTGTATTTCAAAAAATATTTAAAAACAATTGATATATTTACGTAGTCTGAGGGGATTAGCAATAAGTTCAGAAGCGAAACACGAAGTTCGCTCAAAATTAGGAATCGCTAACAACGATAGATATAATGTTACAAAGAGTCGCGTAAACATCAACGCTGGCGCAGATCTGTTACATCACTATCAACAACATTGGCAGAGAATACACAAACTAAGCGAAGATAATGCTAAACATGCGGATAGTGTTGGCGCTGCTATTAATAACATCGACACGTGTTCCAAAAAACAGTATTCAGCTATCAATGAGCTTATGAATCAGTTACTATTATTACCAGAGAGTATTTCGGTTATTGAACGCGATTTAACGTTAGCGAAAAAACAAATCATTCAATTAGAAAATCATTTAAAAGTATTGGCTGAACAACGAGAGGCGGAACAGTTTGAAAGAATGAAATTAGACCATCATTACAAGATAGCGGTGTACGGAGAGAAGAAGGCCAGCGATTATGAGGCGTTAAAAGTGAAGCTTGCGGTGCAACACAGCGACAAAGTTCTGTTACACGAGAAAGAGCAGCAGAATATTCTTAAAGAGAGACAGCAAGCGTTTCAGGCAGCGTTCGAGGAAGAGTTGAATTTGTATAAGACTGAAGGGAAGATCGCTCGCAAAGAAGTAGGAATCGCACAAAATCCTGTGAGCAATAAACGTGCGTCTATTGAAGAGATTGTGATCGAAGCGGAAGAATCTGATAAACTGGCGCTCAATAAGTTTCTCGACGATGTTGTCGATGATCACGACCAGCAAAACTCTTAACTTAATTATTATTTAATAAAAGTTCATTTACTTTTTAAAATTACGATTAAAGAATTACTAATTCTTTCATTTTGTATAAAAAGTTTATTCACCGTTTATTAACTAGTAATTCATCGTATTTAACGATACAATTGATCAGTTGATTATCGAATACAAATACAATGATTCGGTTAACGATCCAATTTAGTATAAAATACACTGACAAATACTGGATCCAAAACCATTTCATTAAAAACCAAAAACCGGGACTATAATAGAGAACTTCTATTGGGTATAGAATTGTTGCCTCAATGCGAAATTTAAGGTTTGTGTCACCTTTTTTGAGCTTCCAATCATAATAGCTGTCAACACTTAGTGTTGTGGTCACTAAATAAAAATAAAATAAATTTTAATTGTTTTTAACTTTATTTTTGGCTCTTTAGTTATACAGTTCCGTCTAAGATAAGTTTCCATCATATTTTCAATATAAAATTGAGGCGAATCTATGATTAAGCTCTGATTAAATCGGTTATCATATCCGCGGTATTGCAGCGCTTCTTTTTGGTGTGTTCTTAGTTCTCCGATAACAACGATTTGTTGCCCTGATTTTGAGTGATGATAATCGATAATTGCCAAACTTTCCATTTCGAACTCAAGTTTTGACTGAAGTTCCAACATATAAATAGTAAATATTAATTTTTTAAAAAATTATTAATAAATAAAACTTGCATGAAGTTTATAATCAAATAAAAGAAATAGTTTGACACCAATGATATCTTCATTTTGATTGAGCGGTACTGTGAAACTAATTCTTAACTCGTCATACTTTCCGTCATAATTGCGATCGATTTCATTACTCTATTGAGAGAAAACAATGTTCAGAATTAATAATAATAACTATAAACATTTTAACAATAAATGTTAACTGTCATCAATAAATGATCGATCACTGACTGAAATATATGGTACTCTGAGCTGATCTGATCGATACGCAGCGTTTAGCAAAGGGAATGTACTCCAGAATTTCATATGATCTGGACTGTACTCTTTAGTGTAAAGAAAGAGCATGAGCTGATGTTTAAAATTGATATCTGGTTGTTCCCGGAAATACTCGATTTTTCGCCACAAGCCATCACTTCGATACACAATTACTAATGGTATAAGAAGTTTTGCAACTATACATATCACGTAAAATATTGTTGATTGAGAGAATAATTTTGATTTATATGATACTTTTATTGGATCTGAATGTAATGTGTAAAAAGCCATTTTTATGTTTTAGTTTCGGTTCTGTTTAAAACTTTTGTTTTGAAAAGTTTTCTTTTTTGGGTCGAAAGCGTCATAGAAACCAATAAGTATTTGCATTAAAGCTTGTTATGTTACGCATTGTGTAAGAAATGTTTTTATAATATTATATTCAAATTTATTTTTATAATACGGTATAATTCTGTCACAATTAACTGCATTGAATTTAAACAAAAATTGAAATTATACATAAACATTTTTAAACATATAAATTATAATTATTCAATTTACTGTGAAATCATTTAGACACAGACACTTACGTGTCCGAGAGTTTCGTAAAGTAAATAATTTTGTAAAAATAAAATTATAATTTTTATAAGTAGAATTTAAATATTTAAAATGTTTATGTATAAGATTATTAAACAATTCTTAAACTATTGAATCTAAATCACACTAATTTTTAAGCAATACTTAACTGAATTTTGAAAAAATTGATGATTAAAAACATAGAGTATTTCGTCGTGAGGAGCAGAATGAAGCCATGTCTAACACGTAATTCCAAAAGAAGAGTTAACGTAATTTTTATATTCATTCAACTGAGGCGTCAGTCTGCCCCTCACGACGAAATACTCTATGATAAAAAACCATATTAATAATATGTAGGCATAATATCTGAATATACCTTTAAAAAATCTATCGATTAATAACGGTGTGCTTAACGCTTAATGGAAAACATGTGCGAAAATACGAATCAAATAATCGCTCGTATTGTTCACGGAAATGGAGAAACTAAACAGTTGAATGTGGATGTGATGGATGTGACTGATGACCGCTCACGCAGTAAGTCATACCTCAAACAATTAGTGAACAGTTTGTCTGAATTGCAGACTCAACTCAATCAGTACTTAACCGATATTATTGAACATAATTCAAATCAACCACAAACTGATACAACTGTCGCAGATGTTGACGATCGCGATAATGGTAACAATGATCAGTGTATTGACGAACCGATTGCCAAAAAACTGAAAAATTGAAAATTAAATTACGCGCCAATTTTGTTTAAAGTGTTTTGTTAGCGATAACACGATTGTGAAGGTTATTCACAATTTTTGATTTGTTTTATTACGCTTTCTTTTTAGTTATTTTCTCCATTCAATATTTAATAATCAGTTTATTAAAAATAAAAACGTTTCATAATTTTGTTTTATTCGTTAAAAATACGCAATTAATTTGCACATTAAATATAATGTCTAATAATAATGGCGATAACATTGATAACAATAGCAATAATAAATGCGATAATCGATTGATTAGAATTCAAAACACAATTAAATCGTATCCCGATTTTCCAAACAAAGGAGTGATGTTTCGGTACGAGTTTTTATTTATTTTTGTTTAGCTATATTTAGAAAAAGTTTTACATAATAAATTTTTAAATTATAATTCTGTTTTGATAATAAAATTAATTTTTAAAACATACTTTAATTGATTTGAGTTTTTTACATGAAAATTAGTATAAATTTGTTTCTAATATTAAAATAATTTTCAATTATTTTTATATACTGTAATTGATTATTGTTTATATTTTATTTTTGCAATTGAATTATAATCTAACTGTATTTTTAGTAAGCGCTAATTATTTAATTAGAGATTTTTCGCTAATACTGTAATAACTGCGCAAACAACAAACAAGTTTTAGCAGAAACACGTTATGTTTCAAATATTTATTTGATAATTACGGAAATATTTTGGTTTTATTAATTAATTTATTATTTTTATTTTATAGTTATATGGCATTAAAATGCTTTACAGATTTAACTGCTGATAAAAGCTTTTATTTATAATTAATGCATAACTTTGTGATTATAAAACCAAATATTTGAAGGACAAACAAATAAATATAAAGTTTGTTTTTTTAAACAACAATATAATATAGTTTTGCGCATAAACTCAAGTTATGTAGCAATTAAAGTCGTAAGTTTAACACTTCGTTTTAGTTAATTGTTTTACTGTCGATGCTTCAGTCATAACCATAGTTACCCATTACCTCCAATGGTTCTCGTGGTTGACCCCTTACATAATAAATTTGGAAAAGTTGCATTTGTGTTTTTGTGATACTCTTAAAATTTTACTAAAAATTGTCGTTTAAATCGTTTAACACCCCCTAAAAATTAGATTTGTTGATATGATTCCCTAGAGCTTCAGACTAGACTAGTAAACGGGTCCCAGATTTATCGGGTCCCCGACAATATTCCGCTGGCCGGGCTCGGTTCGGGCCTAATAATAAAAAATTCGGGCCGGGTCGGGCTTTGAAGTGTCTCTAATTTTTATGGAATAATGGCTTTTTATATATTTTAGAAATAAAAAAAATTTAAATTGTTACGTTTTCATTTAGTTATTGCTAAATTAATATAAGCAGATGACAAAAACTCTAACAAAAACTTTTAAGGTTGATAATCAATCGTTTTAAGGTCATATTGTGAAGATTTTTAAATAAAAAAATTTTGTATGTATTTAATTCAATAGGGCCTAATCGGGCCTAACTTTTGACTATATGAAATAATCGGGCTTAACTTTAAACTTTCGGGCTTCTGTCGGGCTCGGACCTGAAAATTTTAACGATTTACTACTCTACTTCAGACCTTTGGGTGACTATTGTAGTAAGCCTTTAATTTTGTAAACGTAAGATTGTTCAAATAGAACCACATTCAATATACTATATTATGAATTTTAAATATTTGATATACGGTACATGTAAATAAAATTTTAGTTTAACTACAATGATCATAAAATTGTTAATTTAAAATCACTTATGCTAAAAAACATTATTTATTCATTTAATGCATTTGAAAACTAATCAGTAATTCATAGGTGTTAAATAATATAAGAAAACTTCAAAAAAATTGTTTAACGAGTTAGAGTTATTTTCTTGAATATCTTGGGTTTAAAAGTTGCATTAATTCGTCCATTTCCTTATTTTAACTCTTGTAAGCTGTATTAAAGAATTTATAATTATAAACAAACTTTTTAATGGATGTCAGTCTCGATTAAAATTGAATTCAAATATAAAGTTGAGTAACAAAAAGTATTATCTAATAATATGATCTTTAATACACTCTGTAAGTCTGAGCATCAATTTAAATATCGATGTATATAAATAAATATCAAATGGGCTTTTGATAGCACTTAATTATAGGATGAAAATTTTTGGATTTTTTTGTTGCTTACTGACGAGTGAGCAAAAAAATTAAATTAATGCGTTTTAATGTCGCCTTTGGATTTTTTTCTATGCGTTAAAAAACTAGTTATTATCGAATGAAGTGTAAAGACCAGTAATTAGTTTTAAATATTTTTCCAAATCTCTCGCTCAATGTTTAAATTGTAGAAATAAGTACAGTAAATTAATTTTTAAACTATAGAGCTTATATCGACTACTATTTGTGTTTTTTTCAAACTTCATAAATTGCAATATTTTATTTTTAATTAATTATATTTTTTGAAAGTTATGATGAGATTATAATTTTTTCTGTTATATTATTTTCTTATTATTTTTACTCGAAATTTTTCGTTTTTTTTGTCAATTTTATATTACACTAAATTTAATAAAATCGCAGCAACGATTTTACACGTGGGAATCAAATAAAATGCATGTTTAATATAAATAATTCCAAACAAAGCGTTCAAAAAAGTTTATTCAGGAAATATATAATTCGTATAGTTTTCTTGGTTAATAAATGCGACGATGAATTGCCTTTTTATTAATGGTTGTATTGTTTCATTCTTTCAGTTATTCTCTTTCTAAATGTTAATATCCTATCTTTAAGTTATGACCGCATAGAGAAGTAAATATCTTTACGCCACAAATGAATAGCACAAGTTTTTAATGCTAACTATTGTCAGGGCGTTGTCATTTTATTTTGTTATTAGCCTTACAAACCAAAGTTTACCTATAGATGTGTTTTCTCAGATGGCATTTGTCATAAGTGTTAACAAATTTTTTGTTTTATTAAGACCTTATGTAATATTTGCACTCCTGTTCGCCCATATCCGACAAACCTTTATAATTATTCTTAATGACTATTAAGTGTTTTTAGGTTTACTTTAATATAAGACAACATTGAATCCAAAAAATAAGAAAAATATGATTATATAATACTCAAAGTGGTTTTTAACCATTAGAGTGTGTTATCGCATGACTCTAACATTATCTTCAGGATGTTATGATACCATAGTTATAGTGGAAGAGAAATTATTCGACAAGTTTTTTGAGCAGTAATTTTTTTCATTTTTGGCTTTTTTAGTGTGAGTTTAGTTTTTCGTGCGCTTCTCGTTTTTTATACCTTACTTATCAATTATTTTTTGTCAGTCATGCGAATGAATTTAAAAACCGAGTGAATCGACGACTTATTTAAATGATTGGCTATTGCTTTGACGGATTTTCAATAGCATTTTCTTTTCCTTTCTTTCGTATTTTTTGTACTGTCACTTATTATTATGACTTAAATATTATTATGATTAAACTCCTGAGGGGGCGGTAATTATGGGTGAATCCAGTTTTTTAAATTATCCGTAAAAAACTTTTTTGTATATTATTCAAATGTCGGTCTTTTGAAGAGTTTTTAGGAAGTATTTTGCAAATACTGTACAATATATATGCATAATATGTTTGCTTTAAAATCACGCATAAAATTGATAACAAACTAAGTTTATAAGCACTCTGTATATATAATTAGTATACAAATAACTAATGCGAAAATATGCGAATAAATTTTTAGTACCCGTTTTAACAATTGCTATTTTTATACACTTTTAAATATATTTAAGAATTTCAAGCAAATAATTACACTCAACTAACAAAATATAGAAATATTTCTTTTTTTGTAGCTTTATTTGTGTTAATTTTATGGTAATTTAGTTTAATATAATTTTTAATAAAATATCGTGACTGTAATGTAATTTAGTGTTGCGATAAAAGTTAAACAAATATCTGTCTTCTATTCAACAAAAAAAAATCGAAAATTTTCAATTTATTGATATCAGTCTCAAATTAAATTTATTTCTCGTTTTATTATCATTAAATTGAATTCCCAGTAATCTTAATGAATATCGATTTCTTCTAGTGATATGTTTCCAATACTACGCGAACCAAACGTTTTCAATGATACTATCGATATATTCATCGAACACATTCAATCGAATCATTCGAATACCGATGCCATACTAGGTTTGGAATCGCGAGGATTTTTATTCGGACCGATAATCGCTCTTAAGCTCAAACTACCATTCATTCCGATACGCAAAGCTGGCAAACTTGCTGGTGATGTGAGACAAACGAAATATTTGACCGAATATAGCACTGATACGATAGAAGTTCAGACCGAAGCGATCAAAACTGGCTCGAAGTGCGTTATAATCGATGACTTGATAGCAACCGGAGGTTCGCTCAACGCTTCCATTAAACTAGTGAATGATTGTGGCGCTCATGTGCTCGAGTGTGCCGTTTTGATCGAATTGGTTGCACTCAATGGCCGCCAAAACATTCCAACGTCTTTATATTCCATTATTCAATATTAGCAACAAAAAATAATTATTTGTATAAAAATTATATTTTTTAATTTTTTGTACTTTGCGTGGCATTTGTAACGTACAGTTAGTACTAATATTATTAAATTATTTTTATAACAAATCGATAGAAAATCGATATTTCATACAACTAGTCTTTTAAGTAATTAAAATGTATTTTTATTAATTAATCCAAATTAAAAAGAATATAAATACCCAGAAGTAAAACTTTTAATCACAAATTGATTTACAAATAAAAAACAATCAAAAATGTTTACTATCTTTTGGTATTTTAGTTAAATTTTAATAAATCGAAAGATCGTTGAGTGAAGAATAATGTGTATTAATATATACTAATCACGAAAACAACAACACATATGACCTCCACGTAACGCCAGCACCAGATGAAGCACTGAACCGCCCGTCACTTTGTAATCGGAAGCAGTCTTGTCGTCATTCCTGTTATGAACATAAACAAAGTCGTTATCAAATGATTCGTAATTTTGTGAATTCATCCACATTTACATCTGTTTTCCAGAGAAGATGAGTCTCTGTTGTGCTGGAGGTATGCCTTCCTTCTCTTCCACTCTTTCCTTAATTCTTTCCACTTTATCTGTTGGTTCGATATCGATCTCAATCTGTAATTCAATCACAAATTAATACAAACATTGAAAACGTGTTAACAAATAGCGTGTGTTTACCTCTTTTCCCGTTAGAGTCTGACCAAAACGTAATCATATTTATGACGAAAAAGCGTTTAATATTCAATTTACTTTAATTTTAATACATTTAATCAATAAACTCAACATACCTTTACTTTAATTAACATTTTGTTGGTTAATGTGGAGAAATCAGTTCAATTATAAGTAACGCGTATTTATACGATGTTTTGCTCGTAAATCGCTTCACGAAAATTCCCACTGTTTTCTGTTTTCCGATTAGAATTCTATGCGTGAATTCGTTAATTCGAAATCAATGAGACAATAACTCAATGGTTTGTAATATAAAGAAAAACAAAATCAAAACCGAAATTAAAAATCAAGTGATCATATAATGCCGATTAATAGTGCGCATGCGTTCCACAACTGATTTGTTACGCTCTCGCAAATCATTACAGCATTGAGAGAGCGAACGCGTAGAGCGAGTGTTACAAGTGCTCGCTGTCTGTCTAACCGCTCTGTGCTGTGCTCTGCTCTGCTCTGTTGTGTGTGTTGTTCGTGCTGTTCGTCACTGAGTGAGCGAAACGACTTTTTCAAACAAAAACATTTTTGAAATGATTCTCAGTTTGAGTTATACAACTAAGTTATACTTTAATATATGATTTAATTTAAATTCAATATATGTTTAGCAATGTGTTACTCAATCAATTGAGTAATGATGTTTGACGTGAACCACAAATAAAGTTTCAATCAATTGTTTATTTTTAATAATAGATTCCTAATTGGAAATCAAATTTGAAAACATTAAAATATTAACTTCACATAGAAGTTGTGTTTTAGCTCACATGTAATCTAATTATCATATGATTAGTCATTAACACAATGACCAAATCAAATATAGTTTTGAACGTAACCTCAACTTACACTTAAGTGCGTTCACTCTCACTCTCAGTGATCAAAACAAAATGTTTCCACCAATAACTTGTGTTATACTTTACTTCTTCATTATCGTTCATCAATACTTGCCGTCCAATTGTCAATCACAACAACAACAACAACAGCCGAAATTTTTCGGTGTGACTGGAAATGAAATAAATCGAGATCTCGTTCAACTCGAGCCGTAAGTTTTATGCTAATTTGTAAAACTGGAAACTTTTACCCTAAACTCGTTCTAAACTCTATGGGAATAGTATTGGAGTTTAGAAATATTGGATTTGGAGTAATAATTGAAATTTTGATTAAAAATGGAGTGGAAATGATATTTTTATAATTTTATATAAATCAAACGTATAAGTTTGTAATTGTTTTGTTCAACTTATGTTTATTGGCGTTGGTTTAGATTTAGTTTGGAATTGGAATAAAAATTTTTGTTTGGAATGGAATTATTATATTCCACTCAAAAATTACCATAAATTAGTTGTTAACAGTTACTTATATTTTAATTAAATCCAAATTATTTCATTAGTTTAAACGCATTGAAAGCGGAAAGTATCGCAGATATATTGTTGAATAGTTATATCTTTAATCTTTAGAGTAAATTTTTATACAGATATTCTGACCAAACTGTAACAGATAGGAGTATACTGTAAGCGGAAAACTATTGAAATTTTTTTAAACCTTAAATTAGGGGTAGTTTTGGGGGTTGAAAACGGGTACAATTCCTATAGATTTATTGTTGAAATGTTACGCATTTTAAGCGCAATTTTTTACACACATATTTAGCGTTAAAGTTAAATGTTTGTTTTTTTCCAGCTTATGCTGAAACCAAAACCACACATTTATAGTAATCGTGTGGTATATTAATATTGATAAACATAAAAATAATATAATATATAAATTGATTTGTAAATAAATATATGTGGAGTTATTCGGAGTTGGAGTACAAAATCGATTTTTAGGAGGAGTTGGTTTCAATGTATTAATTAGTTGAATAATTTTTGGGTTTTATTGTGTTTGTAAATATACGTCAAATATTTTATATATATTACTCTGAAATCGTGATCAAAACATCTGTTGCGAACAAACCTGCTTTAATCTAAACTTTATAGTGAAAACACTGGCATTTTGTGTTTAGCCCTCTCTCGCAACACAAAGCCGTGACTTCAAATATTTTTTATTCACTCGTATCCATACTATTAATAAATATAATTTTTAAAAGCAAATTGAGTGCGCCCTATAATCATAGCACAGGTGACAAACAAATTACGCATTAACGAAACAAATAGCGCTTTACTGCTCGCCTCACTCTTCCTTTTAAGAATTAAGAATTATTCTCAATACAGTAACAGTTACTGTACCATTAATATAGCCTTTCTATAAGCTATAATTTTTCGTTATTACGAATTATCACACTTTAAATCATAGACAAAAAAGACAAGTAAATAGTAGTACTGTAGTAGTGTTTTGAGTACACCATTATAAGACAATAGTGGCATTAATTAATGGCAGAGAAGAAAATGTTTAATACGCCGACACTTATTATCAATTCACTTATAAATTGTGTATCATTTAATTTTCTTTGCACTCCGTTTTGATTCCATGATTGGCTTTTATACAATACAATATAACTTTTGACAAGCAGTAGAAATAGTTAATATTAATCATTAAAAGCCATGAATAATAGCTTTACGGTGAGAGCGAGAGAGTAAGACAATAGTGATTTTGGAGAATTGAGTGAATAACACATATTTTGATTTGTAATTTTCTGTTAAGTCAAATCTTACTCATGGGAGTTGTTTGGTTGCTGTAAAAAATCGATTGCTTTGTGCGACTTATGCTTTAACTTTTTTTCTCCCGACTCTCGCTCTCACTTCTCGATGATAACATCAGCCAAATATGACATTGCAATCATCCTTAAACAAAAAATATATAGTATTCATCTCCTGAGTAGTGTTCACTCCCAGTTCTTTTTCAGTACGACTGAGGGGAACATATTATGAGTTTTTTCTTATATGTATTTGATATCTAAACTACGGTAGACTTATATTGTCTTTCGTAAAAACTTTTGGCAATAATAGTATGTATCAGTATTCCCATCCTTCTCGCCGTCACGTTTTTTTGTTTAAATTTATATTAATAGGCATCGGATTTTTCTAGATGGGGAAAGAAATCGCTGTTTAATACGCGTTTCTATTTTTATGTTTCAAAATTTCTAAATATGGTAATGCCTTAGTTTTATGTGAGATATGTTTTTGAATATTAAATGTTTGATTAATCATAACTTCATACTACTTTGTTGTATGCATGAAATTCATATTTTTTTTTAAAAACGGATTTACAAAATCAGCGGGAATTTAAAAAAATCTTTCATATACTCTTTATATTTTCCAAATTATAAGCGAAGTATGTTTATGTATGATTCAATTAAATCTGACTGAAACATAATGTTCACGAGCGGTGAAATAAGCCATACGTCGTGGCGAACAACACGAAAAATTTAAGTGTATTGACATGATTTCCACCCCAAAAACATAGTGAGAAGAAAACCCATTTAAGCACAATCCAAACAGCAAATACTGTACACTGTATATAAAATCATTTCAGGAAACTTTCATTGGAATAAGTGTGCACTTTTTTAACGTTTTCTGTTTTATGTCTTTTAGAAAAACAAATAGTTGAGCACGCATTGGTTTAATATCTTTGTTAACAAAAAAAATATTTTAACCCAAAAATATTGCATATTTTGCTATACAGTACTATTAGTTTATAACTTATTTCAGCCTCAGTTTTCCTCTGTTTTTCTCTTTCATTTCCTTTCGCTCT
This sequence comes from Phthiracarus crinitus, assembly GCA_034698025.1. Lineage (NCBI taxonomy): Eukaryota > Metazoa > Arthropoda > Arachnida > Sarcoptiformes > Phthiracaridae > Phthiracarus > Phthiracarus crinitus. The sequence goes on from JAQGAW010000101.1 coordinate 27,232, forward strand.
CTCGCTTTGCTTTTCTTTTTATGATTATCCACTGATTGGAAAAACATAATATTTATTATTAATATCAAAATTGTATGATCGATGAGACAAGTAATAACTTTGTTTGTATTTGCATCAATACAGGACTTATTTTGTGTTGGCATCGAAGACATTACGTCCCGGACAAGTATACCGCGTGTCAGTGACAGTGTATCGATCAAACTCGCCATTAACTGTTAGGGCATCTCTTCAACGGGTATGTGCTGTTCTGTTGTGCGCTCCGTATTGCGATAATTGGTTGCCTCATTAAATCTATAAATAGTGTATGCGTTTTGTGTATTAAAAGTTTATTATGTAGTATTGGCTCGAATGTGCACAACATTCCATTAACCATAGATTAATTATATTATTTATTTAAAACTTCTTATTAGTTTTAGTAAAAACATTTATTATTCCAAAATATTAAATATTGATTGATTCAATATTAAAATAAATTTTATTTTTACTAATGAACAGAATAAATGTAAGTTAATATATCTTACGAGTTACAGCAATACATTATTATTAAACTTAAGCATAAAACTTGTCAATTCATGATGAGCTCGAGCTCTAAACTCTTTGGATAACTAGGGTCTTGAAAATCATTAGAAAAACTGATGTCAAATCGTTAATTAATCAAACATTGAGTTTTGGTAAACCATACCCTAAAATATTTTTTTAAATTTCATTAAAAACTTTGTTTTGTCAAAAATATAATTGTGAAAATAATATATTATATGTAAGTATAGTTCGAATCAAGAAATTCTATTAAAATGTTAATTCGTTAATTAACGATTTTCAAGAGCCTATACATAACTTTCTTTAAGTACATATTATTAAGATAACGAAATAAAAACTAGGAATATTCTTATAATTACCGGTACATGTAATATTGAATAACATGTATCAATAGTATCGGAACGGTTTAAATTATAGATAAAAAGTTTTTTACGATTACTTGACAGTATTAATTGATTTAAATTCAAGCCGTCACGTATGTGTCAAATATTATTAATAATTAATATTGTTTTGGCAAACAAGTTATTATTGAATCAAATTCTCCTAAACTTAAACAGAGAATTACTTATCGTTCGCTAATATACACAATATTAAAGTTAGAGAATATTTACGTGTTATTAACATAATAAACTTTTTTGATACGTTTCGCGTACATGTTGTGTGAAAATTATAACGCATTGCTTAACACGCAGTATTTTCTAAATTAATAACGTTAAACACACACACATAGAATGGAGTGGAACTCACAGCAGCGGTACAAGAATGTAAGGAACGAATTCCGGAGATATTACTCCTTCGCGTTCCTCCGACATCAATACCAGGCACATATAAGCTGCGAGTAGAGGGCAATGTTAATGGCGTTCTCGGCGGAACCGCATTCATCAATGAGACATACTTAACATTTTCTCAGCGCTCAATGACCATATTCATAGCAACAGATAAGCCAATCTACATGCAGGGACAGACCGTCCGTTTTCGTGCCATTCCAATCACTACCGATTTAAAAGCGTTTTCTGATGCCATTGATATCTATATGATTGATCCGAAAGGCGCTATTATGAGGAGATGGCTATCGAGACAGAGTAATCTCGGTATGCGTTTAGATCACTATGTTTTTACGCGTTCACTCTCTTTCGCTCGCCCTTTAGTTAAATGATTTTTTTCTGCCAAATGGCTTATCTATTATTTTAGTTTTTTAAATGAAAAAAAACTCATTTGAACGATAATATGAGAGCGAAATGCAATAAACCTTTTTATTAGTTTTTGCATATTTTTCAATATATTTTCTAATATATTTTGTATTATTACGATTGTATTGTAGGAGCTGTTAGTCTTGAATACCCATTATCATTGCAGCCCGTTTATGGTCAAAATTGGACGATTCGAGTTGTGGCTCAGGGACAGGTCGAAGAAAAACAGTTTGCAGTCGAGGAGTATTGTATGTGAATAATAATAATAATAATAATATTCTAAAGTATTCTTTATATTGCGTGATCGTAAACATTTTTTATAGTAGTATTAGTTTATTATTATTTTTGTAACCTATTCATAAAAAATTCGTTGCTTACGGGGTTTTAAAGCGCTCTATAAACTACAAGTGCAGCACTAAAATTAAACTTAACTTTAAACTAAACAATAGTTAAGGCCTTATGATTTTGAAATCGCTTTTTATGGCTGATATAGATCTCTACAATTATCGTTCTCTTCTATATTAAAGAAACATCATTTACTCGCTAAACGTTTTTTTTTGTCATAAAGCAGATTACATGACAAACAATAGTGTTATTACAACTTCGTAAGTTATTTGTTATTAAGTACTGATGCAAAATCCGAAGAAAAAAATATTGAGTTACAAAATGCTTTTGTTGTTAAAGAATTAAAAGTGCAAATACTATGATTTTTTAAAAAAATATGTTTGAAAACTTTAACACAAATCGGTTTTATAGTTTTTAGCACGTATTTATTATTTAAATATTCTCTTTTGATAATTCATAGATCAAACACGATTCGAAGTGAATGTCTCGATGCCAGCATTTTTTCTGCAAACAGACCAATATATATACGGCTCGATAATGGCTAAGTAAGTGTTTTTTCTTTATCTTTTTATGTCTTGTTAAGGAAAGAGCGGACACAAAAAGATTATTTTCTCATATGTATGCATAAAAGATATCCGAAGAGTTGTTGCGTGAAAATGTTTTAATAAAAATTCATTGCATGCTTACGTGTTATTTTATTATCAAAACTTTTTCATCTAATATTCTTTTTTTAGTTTCACAAGCGGTGTACCAGTTGTTGGTAATTTAACAGTTTTGTACACATTGTTGTCTACAAGACAAGAAACAGCGAACTATTTCGACAGACCAGCCATAGAGACAACGGAAAGATACGTAAGAGACGCAGCATTCTGTCATTTTTTCTTCACTCAAATATTCTTTACAGTATTGATTATAAATGACGATTAGTAGTGTTTTGTCAAAAAATGATTGATTAATGGTTTATGTTTCGTTCATCACTCACTTTTATCGGTTATCCAATCCACTAATTAGTGGCTGATTTTTTTTATATAAAAAAATGCAAATATATTTATATATGCGTTGTATCGTTAGATTCTGTTTCGGCTTTAGCTAAAAATATTTTTACCCAATCAGTCATTAGTGAGTGTGCAGCTGTTATTTGGTGACAATGATAGTGTGTGCCGCCAAGAATCTGCTGCTGCAGCGCACAGTTACTGTTGCAGATCCTTAAACTCAAATTAACAATTTCAAACATTTGCCAAAACACTGTAAAAACAAAATTAAAAAAATTAGGAGTGAAAACGCGCTGTCACTCACTATATTATATTTTATAGTTTAACGGCTACAGGGAGTTTCGTATACCAATGTCGGAGATAGTGTCACAACTGGCGAAAGGCTCATCGCTGGATGGCTCGAAGATAACTGTGACGGCGTTCGTCGGCGAACGCTTTCTTAATCTAGTTTACTCGGGACACGCGCGCGCTTATATATTCACTTCACGCGTAAAACTTAAATTTCTGGGATCAATGCCACAAGTGTTCAAACCTCCGATGCCATTCAAAGCATACGTTGCCGTATCATTCCATGATGGATCACCGCTACCTCTTGACAGACTTATCTATCAAAAACTGGAAGTACGACCGCGAGTACAGTTTAGTCGTAGCGGTGCTAGAAGTTTGCAGACGATATCTGTGCCCATGTCGTCCATTAATTCCGGATTATGGGAGATATCCATTAATTTAAAAACAGAACTCAGTGACAAAAGATTGATTAATGACGTACAATACTTGTCTCTCGACGCTTACTTCAAAGACGCCAATGGAGAAACGATTCGCGCACAAGAGCTGAGAGCGTACGCCACTCACGCGCCTTCTGAGCGCTTAATACACGTGTCTACGAGTACAAAACAGCCAAAAGTTGGCGAATATATCATATTTCACGTTCGTGCCAATTATTATGTTAAACTATTCTCGTACGTGATTGTGTCAAAGGGCATGATCTTAATGACCGGAAGGGAGGAAATGACATCAACCATCAAAACATTCGCAGTTAGTCTATCACCAGAAATGGCACCGTCAGCCACAATAGTGATATACGATATCACTCGCGGCGCTGAAGTGGTGTCTGATTCGCTCACATTTCCTGTTGACGGCATATCCAGAAATAACTTCACTGTCGCTCTTAATAATCAAAAGGATAAAACTGGAGATACACTCGAGTTTGTAGTTAAGGGAACTCCAGGCACTTATGTCGGACTGTCAGCGCTCGATAAAGATTTATATTCATTACAAGTTGGCGATCAAATTAATTACGCCGATGTTTTAAAAAAGATGAGTACTTTCGATCAATCGCCGCACTCTCGAAACGGTACGCTTACGCATATATGGCTGTCTCGCGAGGGACGCATCGATCGCTTCATTCACTTTCCATCGCCAACTTATGGCATCGATTCTAATTCTACATTCGAGGTATAAAGAATAAATAACTAACTAAGTTATATTATAATTGTTTTCTTGTTTTCGCAAATTCTAAGTCTTGTCTGGTTTTTTATGAGTGGATTTCGTGTTTTATTTTCTTATTTTTTATTAAATTAGTTGTGAAACTCTTTTAATGCATTGTATTTACATATGTATAGTATGCCGGACTCGTTGTATTCACTGATGCGAACGTAACGCAACGTTATAATAACTGTAATAAAACTCAAGGATTTGTGGCGTGCATGGATGGCACGTGTTATCATTCTTCTAAGCATTGCGATGGAAGGCTTGATTGTAAAGATGGCACTGACGAAGGATCATGTAAGTACAGTACAGTATTATTGACTATTGTTTTCCAGTTATTTAATTAAGATATAGTAAGATATACAGTACACGATGTAACTGTATTTTATTAATGTTTAACTTAAATTATATGAGTTTTCTGCATTGCCATGATTTCAAAAATTAAAAAAATTGTATTTAAACCTCAATTTAATTATTTAATGCGTGCATTCGTTTTTGTTGTTTTTAAAATTTTTACGTGTTGTTGTTATGGTTTTTTACTATTGTTTAAGAATGAATATTTTACTGGCAGTGGAATGAATATTAATTTCAGCTTATGTTTTGAATGTTTCTATTTTTTATTATATTGAAAATACTATTTTTATCTTTAATCTAAAAGCTATAGATTTATTATTCAGTTAATTGTGTTGGCGTTATAAAACTTATTTTTACTAAAATCACGATAATAACAAAAAACTTTATTTTATAAAGTTTAAACATTGTTTATTTAACACGAAAATGAGTTGTTTTTGAGAGCATTTTTTGAGCGATTTGTGCCGATATTTATAAATCTAAAAATAATAGCTTTTAGTCTGTTTTACGATTTGTTTACGTTTCGTAAAATAGTGATCAGAATCTTTGTGATCTACAGAGAGAGACAGAGCACGTTCAATGTCTGATTTCGCAGTCAAAAAAAATTCCTTGCATTTATGACTTAACGTTGGGTTGATTCTCGCCGTTGTTTGGGTTTAGTGATTGATAGTGAAACTATACTGTACAGTACTGTACTGTATAACACATTTCTACTTTTGAAATTATGTTTATTTTGTTTAAGCTTATTTTTAACGTATAAGTTATTTTTAATTTGGGTAACTTAATAATACTAATTGTTATTTATAGAGTCAAAATAATACCATTTACTGTATATCATATAAAAATATTACTATAAATAGCGTTAATAATTAACCAAAATAGCACTTATAAATAGGATATATAATTTTTTTAAATTAAAAAGTTTTGTGTTTTTTGAGAAATTTAAGAATATTCTAAATTTGCAATATGGGTTATGTAACAAATTTAATAGACAAGGGATTCGTTGGACGAAAAATAGCATTTAATGGCAAAAAGAAAGCATTTTTAGCATTCAACTTTAAAAATATCAATTATAAATGGAGCTAAAATACTCCATACTCTGTGATTCGTGCACATATCAAATAAAAAAGTAGCAAATGCTCTCATTTTGACTCTTTAGTTATTTACAGTTTGACTTACGGTATCATCATATCTATAGATTATGTTGTAAACAAAATTTAACCCAACTATTTTAAACGTACATTTAATTAAAATGAAGTTTAATTTCCATAAAAACAAATTCAATACTTCTCACGAATAACGTCAGAATTAATAGAATTTTATAAGCATATTATATAAAAGTTAATGTAATCGATTATTTTCGATATAATAATTCAATGTGTTCTATAAATCTGTTTAATAACACGTTTCTAATGTTAGTAAACCTTATTTTAATGCTTGAAAAGTACTAACGTTATTATAGTTGGAGTGTTTTTATTGCATAAGTACTACATTTTCGGATTTTACTGCTTTTGTATGCATTCTTAAAAGCAGTATAAACTAAACTTTAGATCAATTTTAGCACTTATTTACGTTATCTGTTGAGTTTGTTTAAATTCCTCTAACTTTTCTTGAAATTGTAAAGCATTTGCTCTTTTATTGTAATTCTGGTATAGTTTATTAAGTAAATTACTGTAGACTGTAACGAACTGCTTATAACTAATTTAATATTTTCAATTAAAACAATTTAGCAAAAATTAGAAATTGAATTATAATTTATTTTCGCATTAATTCTTTGTATTTTGCTATTTTGCGTTTTAAAAATTTGTTAAAATTCATTAAATGATACATTTCACTAATAATCAGTATATACCGTAATATTTAGAAGTTTCGTAAACAATTTTAAAGACAATTGTAATGAATATGTTTAGGCGCAGAACCAGATCCATATAATATGGTCATGTTTCGTATGTCTCGCACAAACCGACTTCAAAGGCTTTACGACAATTCCTGGCTATGGAAAGACATCAATATAGGGTATATTTCAAGTGTCATTAAACTTAACGGATAGCTAATAGTGGTTATATTTATAGTCCTCTCGGTTATACGAATATTAAGGCACCAGTTCCTAACACACCAGTTATGTGGATCGTAAGCGCATTCGGATTGAGTGCATCTCACGGTTTCGGTCTTCAGCAGACAAGCATCGAGTTCTCCAGCGTTCGTCCGTTTTATATGAACGTTGAAATGCCGTCCATTTGCACACTCGGCGAACAAATAGGTGTACGCATCAGTATATTTAATTACTTAGCGTACGAGATAGAAGTGATCGTTGTGTTGGCGCGTAGTATGGACTATAAATTTGTTCACGTAGAGTCTAAAGGAAGAGTTAATGTAAGCGAATCATCACATAATATATACCGTATATTCACTCATTTTTCTTTTAGTCTTATAGTCCACGAACTTCGTATGGTCAACATCAACACTTAGTTTTGGTAAATAATGATTTTCTTTTACCTAAAATTTTATTTTATATATACGGTTTAATAATTTACTTTAGATATATCCTGGAAAAACATCGGTGGTGTATATGCCAATAGTAGCGCAAAGACTGGGCAATATAAATGTTACAATTATCGCTAAGACTCAAGTGGCTAAAGATATCGTAACGAAATCGATTCGTGTGGAAGCGGATGGTATACCGCAATACACTCACACTTCCGTTGTACTCGATTTATCTCAAGGCGCTTATCTCATCAAATATTTAGAAACTAATATTACTGAGAGTCCGATAATTCCTTATCTTCTCGAACGAAGATATATATTCGGATCTAATAAGGCAAAGATATCAGTGGTGGGCGATATTGTTGGACCGTCATTCCCAACAATGCCTATGAACGCGTCGTCAATATTACGAAAGCCATTCGATTGTGGCGAACAAAATATGTTCAATTTCGCGATGAATATCTACACATTATTCTACTTAAGACTTACAGGTCAACGTAGATCTGATCTCGAAAAGCAAGCATTCAAGTATTTGAATATACAGTATCAAAGGCAGCTGAGCTATAAGAATGCTGACGGATCTTTTAGAGCGTTTCGCTGGAATAATAAGCCCAGTGTTTGGGTCACCGCTTTCTGCGCTCGTATTCTACATAAGGCGACGTTTCAAGAGTGGGAAAACTTTCTATTCATCGATCCTAATATTATTCATGACGCCATTGCTTGGCTTCTTAAGTACCAAACACCTGAAGGTGCGTTCACTGAGACTTCGATTAATCCATATAATCGACGAATGAATTTGACGGGAAAATTTTCGAATGATTATAGTAATTTGAGAAATATATCGCTTACTGCACACGTATTAATAACACTCGCAGAAGTGCGTGATTTGGGAGGTGATGTCGGCTCGAAAGCGGTAACCGCTAGAACATCAGCTCAAAGATATTTGGAGAGAATGTTACATATCATTAAGAACTATGAGGATCCGTACGAACTCTCGATAGTGACGTATGCGTTAACATTAGTAAACTCTGTTGAAGCGGAAGAGGCGTTCAATTTGCTCGACCAGAGAATGAGAGAAGTTAGTGGTATGAGGTATTGGGGAAAAGAAGCGATTGGACCACCAAAAACCCAAATCGAAAATAATCGGCCATTTTTGTTGCCCAGACTGCCAAACAAATACGACTCGTCTAACATCGAGACCACTGCTTATGGATTATTAGTTCATATCGCGAAGCAAGCGGTCATTCAAAAAGAAATAGTCGATTGGCTAAACTATCAACGCCTCTATGACGCCGGTTGGGCATCAACTCAAGACACTGTTGTTGCTTATCAGGCTTTAATCGAATACGCTGTACAGTCAAGACTGAGAGAAGTAACTGACATTACCATAACATTAGAAGCTCCGTCATCGCGAAATTTCTCGCAAATCGTTCATATCGGTGAGGATAATCTATCGCAGCTTCAAGAGTTCAACATTCCAAACCCTTTTGGCGCAATAATGATCAAAGCGCAAGGTTCAGGTCTGGCCATTGTTCAGCTCGATGTCCAGTACAACGTTGACTGGGCTTTCTTTCAAATCGAACCTCCAGTTCGAGCGTTTGATCTCTCAGTGTCTGGCAGTTATACCGGTCGTAATAGCTCTCATATTACCATCAGATCGTGTCAGCGATGGACTTATCTGCAAGAGAGCTCAATGAGCGGTATGACTGTGTTAGAGGTGGCCATACCTACTGGTTATGTGATACAACAGCAAGAGTTAGATATCATTATTAAGACGACGCCGCTTCGCAATCTACAAGAAGCGCGTTTCTCTGAGAGAAAAGTTGTTTTTTATTTTGATTTCGTAAGTCAAACTAAACTCAAAATGAAATTCGTTTTAAATTAGTTATTTTTAAATTACAGTTGGATTCAGAATATACGTGCGTGTCGTTCACAGTTCAACGTTGGTATCCCGTCGCTAATTTAACTCGTTATTTGCCTGTTAGAGTTTATGACTATTACGCTCCAGGTATTACTCAACAATTAAATCACAATTAATCTTTAAAATTATGTATTACTTTTCAGAGAGGTTTAACGAAACCATGTTCAATACGCAGAATTTGAATTATTTAAGCATATGTCACGTTTGCGGATCGTATCAGTGCCCATATTGTCCAGTATTTAGCGGAACATCGAATCTCAACGCGAATCTCATTTTTATATTCATATTCACTGTAATTAATTTAATCATAAGTAATACGAGACTCGACAATAGAATGCGAAACTTAAGGTGATCTGAAATAACATTGAACTACAATCTTCATCACATTTTTTTACACTAAACTTAGGAGTTTTTGAACATTTTTGTTATTAATTTTTTATAAAATAAATTTTTATATATGGAGCACACTTTAAAAAGTGATGATTTTGAAATGTTTTTGTGTATGTAAATACGATTTTTTCACAGAAAAATGCTTTATTTTTATTTTAGGATCCTTTAATATTTGAAACTCCCCATTAATATAATAAAACAAAATAAGTTAATTTTAATAAAAACGTTAAATATTACTTTATTAAGAGATTGGAGGTTTGATTGGGAATTTGGAAGGTTTGGGTTTTGGTTGTTTTATACACTCTTTTGGCTTAACAATATCTCGTCAAATATAACATTTTATAAAACAGTGAGTCAATAACATTTATCCTAACTATGATTTGTTAATTAGTGATGTTCATCGTTATAATCTTCGATCACATTTAAATTAGAAGTGATCGATACTCTTCTCTTTAGTTCTCTTGAATTGGTTTGTCTAAGTAATCGTCCGTTTGTTGAATTGAATCTGTTATCAGTATTTATAGACGCTCTGTGATGATAATATTGGTTATCGAAACTGGTGTTCAAATATCCAGGAATAGCTGTCTTTGCTCTCAGCTCTTGAATAACCACGGGATCATCCAAAGACATTTGCCGAATAGCGTTCTTCATTAATTGTCGATTTATGAACTGTGCTTTGCTTACGCTTTTTCGCAGAGCATTCTATCATTCATATCAGTATTTAATTTTTAAAACTTATTATTATTATACTCCAGTCAATTAACACAATACTATAAAAACGGTTTTGTGTTATGTGATACAGACCTGATTGATAGACGTCTCCACCAAAGCATTTTCCAATAATTGATTTAATTTGCTAGACTTGAACACATTGCGTTGCATACAGTTTAGACTAGTTTTATTGAACAACGATTTCTTTAACGCATTTGGAAGTAATCTATTAAATAATTGTTGAGCGTTTCGTAATAAGCGATACGCGATACTTCTTTCTCGATCAGAATCGCTTTGTTCGCGCGTATTATCTATTACTACCGTTGAACTGGTGGACGGCGACACTGAGCTGATTTCATCTTCATATAAATCTTCATTGCTATTATTTAACATAAAAAACCTTTATTTTAAATTTTAGTTGTTAAATATTTAGAGTTTTTAAATAAGAATTTCTAGAGAATAATATTTTCTTAGTCTATTTTTCTTACTTTTAGTTAACTTAATAAACGAATAAAATAATTAACATTTTTTGTAAAGAATTTTAATCTTAACGTATAAAGTTTAATCCTATTATTAAAAGTAATATAAATTGTTTGTAGAAAATATTGGGTTACAGATAAATCAAAAAATAAAAGAGACCGCAGTTTTAAATAAATAATACGCTATTTTTAAACGATGTATTATTTATGATGACGAATAACCTTAGAACTAAGCTTATAAATAATTAAGTTTTCAAATACATAGAATTAAATCATTAGTAATGTATCATTAATTCGTATAAATTTAGGATATTTTAGAAAAGAAAAGGTTTTGTTACTTTTGTTACTGTAGTTTAGTAAAGAATCGTTTAGAGTTTCAATGATAAAAAGTGATGCTTACTTATGTTCGTACGCGTTATTAACTATTCCATTGGCTTTAATGCTATGCCTGCTTCTGCTTCTGCACCTCAACTCCATTCCCCAAATTTTTTCCATCTCATCCCTGTTCATCATCAAAAAATATTATACAATAAGTGTAGTATTAGTACTCGATTTAATGAAAATAGTTTTCAATAAAAAACTTTATGTGAGCCAAAAATTTTGTGTTCGCGAAAAAACTGATTTTTCAGTTTTCAATTGAATTGTGACAAATACTTACTCAAATATTAACTTTTGCAGTGCGCTTTCAATTTTTTGCGACTTAATTCCGTCATGAATCAAATATTTTTTAACGTATTTATCGTTAATATGCACTATTTTTTGCTGAGAAAAAAATTTAAAGAATAAAATACATTAAAAGAATTCTTCAAAACTAAACAAATTATTTGACGATAAGAAAAATCGATTGCGATCATACCATCCAGTAATAATTAAATGTGTGCGTCTCTGATATGTCTGAGATTCCGTGCATAACTTCTTCGATCAGCTATATATAGTGAAAAGTTTTTTGAACGCATTTTACAGCAAACGATTTTTTGAAATAATTTTTCTCATTCTTTTTACTGATAATTTATGATAAAAATTATGTCAAGCAGTTTTAGATAATTTTATTTTTAGGTTTAGAGCATTAGATCGCGAGGCAGTAATCCCGTTAACAACATATTTATTTATCTAAGGTTAATGGAAATTTTAAACCCATTGAATCTAAAAATATAATTACGATTTATAAGATACGAATTCTAGATTTAGAGAAACTTTTGAACCGTTTTAAGAATTTAACCCTAAATGCATAGATTTTTATTAGACAGAATCATTATAAAATAAAACTATAATTATTGATAAAATAAATTACTGAAATAAACTTATATAACTTAATATACCTTATCATTAAGAATGTGAAATAATTTTGCATCATTTTTCTCCTCTTTCCTTATGCGTAAAAGTTTTAGCAAAGGCTTTGTAGTTCCGCCCTATTATATATATATTGCAAATGCATATTAATTTTATAAAATCTAATTTATAATGCTTTTACCATAAAGAAAACGGTGAAGAGTATAATGAATAATGTTGTTGTGCGAAATAAGCCAAAGTGAGTAATCCCTGGCTCATTGCTTAGAATGGCAATGAGAGCGAAAGCGACTGCTCCTCTCAGACCCCCGTATGCCTACGCAAATCCATCCAATAAGTATTTTTTAAACATTAATTATAATTAAAAATTTACTCATTTATTTTTTGTTTCATTAAATATTTAATATCGTTAAAAATGAGAACAATTATGTATTTATAAATACCATTAGTGTCTGTTCTTCGCATTTTATGCTTGGCTCGCGTTTAAATAAGTAATTGGCGATAAATGTGAGCACAAAAACGCCTGTAAATATTACATAATTAATTTTTAAATAAATTAATAACTATTAATTTACACATTTTTGTCATTAAATTATTAAAACACATAAACTATTTTCAATAGACGTTAGCTTTAACTAGTATAATAAATTATCCAAATTTATAATAAAGCTATTATTTAAATGTCATTTTACGAGTTATTAATACTACTTTATCAACACATTTCAAACATTGTAGACGTATTTTAGTTATAGTTTTTTTGCCAGTAAGATATTACAATTATCAATTATCAAACCCATTAGTTTTTAGGTGACATACATTTACCAATTCATTCAAATCAAATATAAAAAGTTCAAGTTTTTAGAAAACAAACAAATTTCGATTAAAACAAAACTCCTTATAAAATACAAAAAACAACTTTATAAAAAACAGTTTACATATTAATTTAACCGATCCTATAATATTTATTTTATTATTTATTACTTACTAACAAAACGATACGCGACGCAAAAAACTAGCGATAAAACTGCAAAAGCCGTGTTCCAAACTGGCGTTTCATTTATGAGCATTGTTCCCAAGAAAAAGAATATCAACAGATCTGATATTGTACTGAAAATAAAAATATTTAGAAATCAAGTAATTTGTGCTCATAAACTAAAAATATGTTTTGATATGACATACAATTCGAGTGCGTTTGTAAATTACACGTGCAATTAATTTGAGTGCGTTACGATCTAATGCCGAACTGGAAATTCGGTTTAAAATTATTAAGTTAATGAAATGAATCAAATTTAAATAAAGAGCATGCGAGTCGATCAACACAATTAAGACATTGTCAAATCTATTAAATATGACCCAAACTAGTTTTATCGAGCATTCAATTTTCCACAATATTCAGTCCACACTTCAAACTTACTGGTCTAATGGTCGAAATCGGGCCTAAAATTATGTGCAATCTAAAGATGATCAGTTCTATTATATATTTTTATTGTGAAACATTTACTAAAAAGTAATTTCAGTCAAGCGTTAATATATAATATTTAATCATTGATTTAAAAAACCATCTCAACACATGACATTCAATTGTATTAAAATAATAATACTATTAGTTAATTGTTAAAGTAGTGATAATGAATCGTCAAATTAATACTGAACATACATTTGATATTCTTAAGGACAACCAAATTAGGTTCACCCGAATATCGATAGTTTATGTTATATACTCATAGAATACATATAAAAACATTTTATGTGATAAAATAATGTAATATTAAACCCTATTTATTTTTCCCGATTCTCCAAAATGATCAAAATCGGAAAAATTGTGTATCAAATTGAAAGTGTTTTTGCGGTCCTCAATTTTAACAATATTCGAAAAGTATTGTTCAAAGTTGACCAATTTTTAAACGATTTTTAAAATTTTCTTTAAATTTATTATATTCTTTTGCAAATTATATAATTATGCATAGTCCGCATTCGTCACAAAAATGCCCATTATTTAAGCCCAGAATCCCTATCGTTTTTTTCTTCGTATTTTAACCCAAAGTTTGACATTCCATAGATATTGGGCATATTCATAATACATATTGTGAAAGTAAAATTTTTATATATTAAAATAAAAGCGTTTATTCAACGTTAAAATTATTTCAATATTTTACATTTTGCCAATAGTCATAATAAAGAATTGGAAATTTATAAAAAAAACTAGTATTTAGTATTACATTTTAGCTGTAATAAAATTATGCTAAATTAAACTAAAGTTTAAAAATAGGTTCAGTTTACACATAAAAAGTAAGTATACGGTATATATAGTTCGATCGCGTGTTAAAAAAGCTCACGTTTTGCAGAAATTAAATATGATTACCAATTGAAAAATGATATTTTACGTGCTTAACTCATATAGCAATTTATTTTATATTCTGCAAATCATAGCGTTGTTTAACAAAACGAACGGAATATTATAAAATTAAGTTCTAGAAAAATAAGATTTAAACAATAGGTAATCACTATGTATAAAACATTTATTAATACAATATATTGAAATTTCCTAAAATTATGTAATTTACTGCACGGTTTGCTTAAAAAAACGCAAAGCATATTAAATTGAAGAAATGCTTTTTTATCTGATTTAATGGATGCGTAATGCTTTGTGTTTCAATTCCAACTAAAATGTTTGGAAACAAATAAAACATATAATTTTGACATTTACAGTATTCATTTCTAAAGGCAAGCGTTCATTACTAATAAACGAATAAATAATTAGACGAATAAGAATTGAAAAAATATTTTCTGTGAAATATAAATAAAAATTTACTTTTATTTTACATTAGAAATAAAGATTTTCGTGCAGACGCTAATGATTATAATTCACGCAGTAATTATCATTGTTATTAATTAAATGACTCGAAATATTAAAACTTTTACGATTAACGATATGCATATAAAATAACAGTCTGACTGTCAAACTGACCAAAATGTTCAATAATTTTAAGTGTGAAACATAAACTTTTAGTGTACAGGGTATGTACAAAATAAAGAGTAGTGATTTTAATTCAGTTTTTTTATTACAAAACTAAGTTAAATTTGTAATTCAAATTTCTAATATCATATAATATTTAAAGTGAAAAATAAAAAAAATAGAACTCATAATAGTTTAAATACCTTATATATTATAATTTTATAAGAATAATATTACAATTGAATCGTTAATAAATTACCTTAAAGTTTGAGCAAAATATTTGACTGTAGTATAAGATTTTCGCGACACATTCTTAAAAGCGTATTCTGCCTGAAACTGATCCAAATAATCATTTTTCAATTAACTTAAATAAATAATAAATGATTGGTTGGTTTACATACCAGACCACAACCAATAATACTAATAATTCCTGACCAGTGGACTATTTCTGCACTTAAAAACGCGATGTATGCCATCGCCACTAAAATCATTGGTTCGACCACTAATATTATAATATTTAACAGTTTTTATTATTTTATATCGAATTAACTACGATTAAACTAGATTTGTTAAAATTGTTTCGATTTAATTATGTTTTTTCAATTTCGATTTAAAACTTTTTTAACGCAATTTTGTTAAGATTTTTGAATTGTAATAATTCGTAAATACAAACAATGTATATACGCTTAATACAACCTTAGTTACTCAGATTTATCTCAATTTTTAGGAGAAGGTGTCAAAACTAGTGTTGTATTAACTTTCAAGCTTTGAATCTATTTTACTTTTACTTTTGGTTATTTTTTAAGTTTCACGTGCTTTTACTTTTACTTCCCATTGGAATTTACCTTAAATTATATTCTACTTTTACTTTATCAAATTTACTTTTTCTTTTTTGTAAATTTTTAATTTTGCGTTTTACTTTTTATACAACACTAGTCAAAACTCATCGAATTTAAACGACAATTTTTTCAACTCTCGATTTTTCATGGGGGGTTAACTTTTCCTATATTCTAGGGGGGGGGGGTCAACCCTGGGCAAGATCTGGGTAACTATGAATACAACACTCATTTATAAGCTACAGTCATATTTCACTTATAATGTTAGAGTCAGGCAAAAGATGAGCAAGAGTTGGGCAAATGGTTCAGATAATTGTAGTGAGGTTTGAACAAAACTTGAACTGCTTATTGAAGAATTTAATTCTCAATTTGCTGATTTCGATTAAATTTGATTTTTGAATATTTATTTAATTATGTATAGAGAATTTAGTTAATACCTCTAACTTGTGTGGTTTTTAAGGTGAGAACAGAGGTAATAACTCCAAAAAAGCAACCAATAAGAAAGCCTCCAATACTGACCAAAAGGAACGCAATGAACCCTAATATAAAATCAACACCAGTTACGTTCTCTACGCCTAACATTGCTTCCAATAATCGGTGCACTACTATCACAACTGCGTCTAGTATTCACAATTATTATTAATAATCATAATTAATCGAAATTAATAACAAAAATAAATATAAAGATTTACCATTTAATAGTGATTCACCAAACACTAGAAAATATAGAGGTTTATTCACACTGAGATCTTTGAATATCGCTAACACCTGACAATAAAAGAACATATAAATATTGTATTTAAAAATATAATAAATGGTATGTTTTATGCGTAATAATACCGATACGGGATCGACAGCACTGATTGCTGAACTAAAAATCATAAGCTCTATGAAAGAGATTCGCGGAAACCATTTGACATTCAATTCCGAAACGAAATACAATGAAATGCCAATTAGTGTTATGTTAATAATAGTGCCCTAAAATTAAATATAGCTTTATATTATTTGTAAGGCCAACCAAATTCGGGGTAAAATTCATTCAAATTCGGGAGGGATTCGGGGCGTAAAAAGGGTCATTTTCGGGGCAAATTCGGGCTACTTATAATTATAAAACTGTAAGAAAAAATTACAATCTTAAAGATTTTTCAAAATATATTTTTGTGAATTTTCAAAAACTCGAAATTTTAAACGATATATTTTAAAATAATTACTAAAAAATATTGAGGTTAACAAAAACACTTTGGATTTAATAGATAAATTTTCTCAATTTTGAAAATATTTCTC
>JAQGAW010000102.1:0-44080 GCA_034698025.1 Phthiracarus crinitus
GGGCAAGTTGCCCGGAATAATGCCATTTGCCCGAAGAGTAAAAATAGAATTCGGCGGGCAAAATCGGGCATTGCCCGCAATCGATCTTTCCGTAAATATACTGTAAAGACAAAATATTTTACATTTTATTTAATTTTTCCGGTATTGTTCTAATTATATTTACGCAAACTTATTAAATATTCTTTTAATTGTTAAAAATTGCTGGTAATGTTATGAAAAATTTAATAGTTTCTAAATTTGTTACAATTGATTATTGTGTACGTAATATGTAAAATATTTTAATATTGTAGGCAATATAGAGTACACGTGTCCGGCATCTAATGATTGCGAAATAAACAAAAGAAGGCGCAAAGCATGTCAAGCGTGTCGCTTCCAAAAGTGTCTTAGAATGGGTATGTTGAAAGAAGGAGTTCGTTTAGATCGTGTTCGTGGCGGACGTCAGAAATACAGACGCAGTCCAGAAAGCCCTTATCACGTACAAAGCATGTCACCATTGAAAAAATCAACAATAGATGGTATTTCAATTCGAAATTTGATTTTATTTCAATAATTATAATTAAATGAATTTGAATAGAAAATAAGATCGTGTTAGCGCTGCAAAACTGTGAACCCGAACCATTATTAGCCGTTAATACGCAGATTTCTAGTTCTCCATTAAATTCGTTGTCATCTTCTTCATCAAATCAATACAAATCAATTTGTATTCTTAGTGATCTCGTTGATAGGGAACTCGTTGCTACAATAGGTTGGGCTAAACAAATACCTGGTTTCACTGATTTGATTCTTAATGATCAGATGAGACTTTTGCAGACAACTTGGGCTGAAGTGCTTTCTCTTTCCTTGGCATTTAGGTTTGTGTTTTTTAATTTAATTATCAAACAAATAACTAATTTAAATTTTAAAGAAAATCTAGTAAATCATAGTAATATGTTTTCTGTGTAACCAATTATTTTTTAATATACTGTATGCAGTATTGTGAACGATTTTTTTGTCACCGTAAGCGTTCACTATATCGAAGTTTTTCTGTTTAAGAAACTATTAAATTTTCATTACACTTATTAAGAAATTAAGTAAATTTGAATTATAGATTAATGTAAGCTTATATTATGTGAAGCTATTTATAATAATTGGTTACCAATAAGTATATGTTTGAAAATTTTTTAATAATGAATTGATATTTAAAAATGATAGATCACATCAATTGTATTTACCTTCATCTTCATTATCTGGTGGCACAATGTCACAAACAAAGTTAGTGTTTGCAAATGACTTCATAATGGATGATCAACAGGCAACTCAATGTAGAGCTGACGAGTTGTTCAGCCATTCTATTCATTTAGTGAAAAGGCTTAATCTAATTAAAATCGCTAAAGAAGAATACCTTCTTCTAAAAGCGATGTTATTAACGAACGCAGGTATATATGAATTTAAAAAAACTAGTTTGTTTTACTAAATGATGGTTATTTCTATGTTCAACCAGATATTCAATTAGAAGACGCGCAATCAGTATATAAATTACGTGAAACACTATTACAAGCATTACAAGAGTGTGTATCAGTACTTCGACCATTTAATTGTATACATCATTTAAGCCAAATATTGTTGTGTATGCCACTACTTAGACAATTAGATGCCGTGACTCGACGTTATTGGAATAGTATTCGACGAGAAGGCAACGTTCCGATGAACAAACTTTTTGTTGAAATGCTTGAATCTAATATAACGATGCGTTGATTTCTGTTCATCTTATGTTCGACAAACATATTTAGTTAATTAATCTTACACTGATTACCTGATTATTAGAACAAATTTAGGAATATTATATTTTTTACAGGGTATTACCAAAATAATCTGATTTGATTTGGATTTCGGTTGATTCTAAGGTATTATTGCGCTGTATTCCCAGTTCAATATACCTCTGCTCTACAATATTTTTAGAGGTATTCGAGATTTCTAAACAAAATGACTGATTTTTATTAGATATACTTTAAAACAATGCTTCCAATGACAACTATTTAAATGATAGTTCAATTTAATCACTCTTTAAACGTGTCGTGTGTTTCTTATGGTATGGTATTAGACACTGCCAGACGCTGTAAAAATATAAAAATGAACATTACATAAAAAAAGAATTCTTGCAAAGATATAAGATATTGTAATAAAAATAATCTGTATTATGGGATTAGAATCTCGATAATAAGTTTGGGTTAAACGTATGCAAAGCGTAGGGTAAACCAAGTGTAAGTCTGCTATTAATGGTATATAAGGTATTATTTATAATTTACGCACAAAAACTTATAAAGACATTTGATCACAGCTGAAATGTTGCATTTATCTCAATAAATATATAGCCTTACAAATAAAATAAACTGAAACGCGGAACTTTTATCACTGTTGTATTACCATAATATTCTTATATATAGAAATATGACTGTTAGAAGTGGAAAATAATAGCAAAAATACAAATCAGCTTTTGCTGTATTCATTGCTAATTATTATTTATTATTTGACCGTCCAGTGATAATAGTTGAAATTAAATATTAAAATTTACTTTTCTTTGACTGATTGATTGATAAATATATTATAAATATATATAAACGAGTTATGTTTATTATTCTGTTAATTAAATATACTTTACATCTAGTATTGAGAAATAATATTTTAATTTGGATTAAATTCTTCTAAATTTATGTAATTTTAGTGAAATGTTGAATCAAGTCGTGTTAATATAGGAATTTAAAAATTTTATTTTAAGTTAAAATAATGAAAATTAGGTTTTATCCTAAAAATAAATGTTAGAATGATTATGTTGTTACAATTTAACATTAATAGAAAGATTATTATTAAAACAAATTATGTATCGTATAATTCTTATACTGTTTGAAAACGATTTCATATGATGGCGAAAAGCGAAAGTCTATATTTTTTATTGTCTTAGAGTTGATGTTTATCTGCGAAACTCTGGTTCTTTGAGTTAAGGCTGAAGAAATTTTAATTTAAATAAATTGTATTAAATATATGAAAATAACCAATGAATTATAGCAAAAAGAATAATTCTAACGATCCAACGATTACTGAAAATTTATTTTAAAAAACATTAGTTAAAAATACTTAACAAATATATAACTTTAAACAGAAGCTCAAGCACTAACTTATAACTTTGAACTTATTGTCATCATTATAAACATTATAAATAACAAATAACTGCAAGATAATTATTGTTTAAATACGAAAATTATAAACTTATGCAATTAAAACAGATTATTATATAAAATTAATTCTACACTTAAATATTCAATTAACATGTTTGTGATTTTATAATAAATGACTATATGAAGCATTATTTATGAAAAAATACAAATAAAAAGTATTTTGATTTATAATCCAAATTGTAAATCATATTTAGAAATAATAATAAATAAAAATATATATTAGATTTTATTTGTAGATTTTTTTGGGTCATATACGGTATGTTGAAATTGATATTTAAATTACTATAGTAGTGAAAAGAATTAATATTTCGATTTATTCATAACTTACGATAAAAAAATAAATTTAATAGTAATTAGAAATATTTTAAATTCTTTTAACTAATTTATTTTGCTTGTTGTGACAAATTATCGCAAAAAAACTAATCGCTAATAAATGTGCATTAGAATATAAACATAAACGGAAACCTATTAATTTTTTTCATTATGTCTCTATTTAAGCTTACAATAAACTTACAAATAAATTTATTTGTCGGAATAATTCCGTTTACTCGATTTACGTAATTATGTAATGTTATATGAATTTATGAATTATGTTACAATGAATTGAAGAAAATAGGATGTGCTTATTTTATTACAAAGATATATATATATATTGCTTCCGAGAAGTTTGTAATAAAAAAATTCAATTTAAGTTTAGAGAGGAAAATGAATAAAAAGGATAGAAAATGCAATAATTTTAAATAATAAATAGATTAGAACTAAAACTCGCACATTTAATATTCTCTCTATTCTTTCTATTAAGTAATTAATGTAATTAAAAATTAGTCATATTTAAATTAACTTATTTTAAGTCTAAATTTAAATATTTAAAAAAGTTTGAATTAGTATTGTCTTAAATTAGATAACTTTAATTTATTTAGCAGCAGTTACCTTATCCTAAATAACAAAAGAACTCTCGTTTAATAATGATTATAATTGAGTAACACAATTAAATTTGCTTAAAGCTCTTTTCCTTCGCCTC
Source organism: Phthiracarus crinitus (assembly GCA_034698025.1). NCBI lineage: Eukaryota > Metazoa > Arthropoda > Arachnida > Sarcoptiformes > Phthiracaridae > Phthiracarus > Phthiracarus crinitus. The sequence goes on from JAQGAW010000102.1 coordinate 4,234, forward strand.
GTATCGGAATGTAATAAGCCATATATAAATACAGAAAAAAAAGAATGGAAATTATCATATAAATGATTAGATCCTAAACAATATAACATACAAAAGTGCACAAAAAAGTAGTTTTAAACTTTTTTTGTATTAAAAATAGAGGTCATACTACACTATCGTTTAATATGTCATTTTAAACTTTCCTCGAGATAAACACTGAATTTTCTTTCAGGAATAAACAAAACTGTGTCAAAAATAAATATTAAACTAAAACTTTTCTGTTTAAACAAAACTGGATTTCGTACTTAATTGATCCAGAAATGTGTATTATAATGAATAATGATCGCGATAACGAAATGGGCTTTCTCTGGCTAAATAAAAGTTTTTTAAAAAAAATTAACTGATACATTGAGAATACATATGTTTGAAAATGATTGTGGTATCTCTCCATCACTAGCTGTTGATAAAAATGTACTGAATAGAGGTTTGAATTGTATTGATAACACACACTCGTGAGAAAAACCGAGTACTGTCACACAAAGCGAGATTATAAACTTTGCTTATTTCTTCTCAATTACGTACGCTTATGATCCTTTTAAAATATCAAGTATCAAAGATTAGTCTGCTTATATGATGACTCCGTAATATTTTTACTGTTAGATTGAATTATATGTTTTTAAATATTGGTCCTTAAATGAAAAGCGTTTTACTTAACAGTAATAAAAAATTATTTTATTTTTTTATAAACAAAACTCAAACGTTTTTTAAAAATTCAATGCAATATCGAATGAAATTTTAATAGGCATTCTTTAAGTTATTCTTACTAACTTATTCGTTAGAACCACAAAACACTTTTAACGACTGCATTATTAATTAATAAATGTATAAATTATTTAATTCAAAATAATATTAATTGAGTTTTTTGTTTATGATAGCATTATTACGTTATAATGCTTTGAAAATTACGTGAAAATACTTGATGCGTTACATAAAATACAATAAATTATATAATGTCACTCTTTTGAAAACCTGTATCTAAAAGTAGCAGCTTTTTTGTGTTACGCAAAATCTAAAAGCAAATTAATATTGTGTAAAATTGTAGTAAATGTCTGGTTAATTATTTGTAACGTTATATTATTTAGCGTTATTCTAAAGATTCATACGGAGATATTTTATTTGCAGTTTTGGTTTGTTTTATTTTTTCTGGTTTGAGCGGTATATGGAAAATCGCAGTTCAAACCACAAAAACTTCAATCAACAATTAAATGTTTTATCTGTACTATTTATTAAAAATTAAACTGGATATAAAGATTAAACAATATAATCTTTATACTCTTTAGTAAAAATACATATATAGATATAAGAATTTTATCGGTTAACAGCAAATATAACTTTTATTAAGGTATTTGACAAGTATTTACATAACATTTTGGAGTCAAAATAAAGGTATTACATGTTTGGATTTACTATTTATTTTATCTCCTAAACAATGTGCAATTTTTTGTTTTAAACCGCTGTTTTCAAAGTGGATTCTGTTTAAGTTACGGTTTGGTTAAAGCAAAGAAATGCTGGCTTTAGCTTTTTGTTTTTTAAAAAAATTAAACCATTTGTAAGTTTATTTCTGCATTATCATCGTTCAAATTGAATTTAGAAATTCATATTTTGAAAGTAGAAATGGCTTATCATTACATTTGAATGAAACAGAGCTGACCATTGAATTTGAAAAATAGATTATGCAAATAAAACCTACCTATTAAACAATTAAACTGTTTTACAATAAATTATATATTTTTAATATTATTACAATTTGTGTGAATTTATATTTATTATTTCATAATTATCGTTCGCAAAAAAGAAAGTTTAAAATGATATTATTTAAAAAATAAATTATAAAAACTCTATAACAAGTTTTCAAAGATCACATTGATTTTAACCGAACTTATAACATCTTTATTTTACGGCATGAGATACTAAGTAATACTTTTTTGTTTAAAAAATAAGAATTTGTACGTTTACTTTGGGTAATAAAGTATTAGAATACGAGAGAGCATTACACCTTTAAGATATGTGATGCTATGTTGTCGAAACTAAAGTTTGTACATATACTCTAATAAACATACAAATCATTGCTTCTACTGTATAATTATAATGACTCAGATTTAAAAATAAAAAAAGATTTATATCGACAGTGTTTTCTTCTATTCATGTTTTGTTAAAGCGCTTACGAATTAGTATTGTTTAAGTTTAAACTTTAAACATAGAATTTTAAGAAACATTATTTTTCTCTGAATTTTTTGATTTGGCTTACAATGAATTTATAACAATAACATCGATAATCCCAAACAAATAGAGAAAATGAAATATAAATTAAAAGAGGATTATGAGTAAAATTTAAAATATGTGAAACATCTGCAAAGAGATAAGAGAAAAATATTCGGTTTAAATAGTTTATTCTATTGATTAGAAATGAGTGATTAGGCTCTTATGAAGAATTAAAGGGCGCATAGCAACAGCTATGGCAACTGCAACAACGGTTAACTGACCAAACTTGCAACATATATATAAGCTTATGCAGCATATACTGTATAGATATGTGCGTTTGTATCAGTTTCTAAATATCGGCAAAACCAGTTCCTCATACTTGCTTTAAATAATCGATTGAAGGTTAAAAAATATCTGCATTGACAGATAACTTTTTTTTTCACAAAAGATTATGCTTTTGTTTCGCAAACTTTTAAAAACTTAAAAGGCTTGAGATTGTAAGCATAGGCTCTTTAAACATTTAAAGCATGAGATTTGTTCATTATTTCGGCGTAGGATTACAGTGGATATATGTTCGTGACTAATAGCGCTTCACAGCTCACAGAATCATATTCATTATAATTACAAATAGCGCCTAAACAAATGAATGACGAATTGGCATTGATTTAGACCAATGAACTGGCAGTCAAAATGAAGGTGAAACTCTTTACGAAGAAATCGTCGTTCAATAGCGTATATGTGCACAAACATGCGTTTTATTTATACATTTCAAAAATTGACCGCTAATAATATCTTTATAGATAGCGTTGTGAACAAAACAAATATCAGTTATCAGTTAAACAGTTATATTGCACTAGACTTTAGACATAATTTTAAAATGATAATAAACTTGCAGTATAAATGCAAATTTAATACAATAATTAAAATGTTTTTGTTGTAATAGTTGTGTAAAACTAAATTTTTATATATTTTATTTTTTCAACATAATGGATAAAAATGAAAGTAAGTGCAAACGAGAATAAATATAAACTGAATTCTATAAAAAATTTTTAGCTATCTATTTATTTTAAAAATTAAATCTTTTATTATATGCATATTATTACTAATGAAAAATGTAAAAACTCATTTTAATATGATTCCGAAACTAAAATAAAATAATACTGATATTGTAAATAATTTAAGACATTAAATAACTTAATAAATAATTTTTTTCTGACAAATTAAATTATTTTATTAATTTTTAGCACAAATATTGATCGATTACAAGAATTTTAAGCCGATTAATAAAATAAAATAAAAACTTGAGTTTTTTATAAGTAAAAATAAAAGTTTATTATTCAATAAATACAAGGTATTGTGGATCACAACAAAAATGAAAACCTTTTAAATCCGTCCATAAATACTTACAAAATATTTGATTGAATAACATTTAGAATATAATAATATAATTTCTTAATAAACTTAAATTGAATGAATACAAATAAAACTGATATAAACATCAAATAATCTGCAAACAGAGCTTTGGTATCAAACAAAATAACGAAAACTGATTGCGATAATAATTTTGGCGGCAAAATATAAGCGGTCATACTTAATGAATGAAAATACGTTTAAGTATTAGTTATAGGCATATATGCGGTATATATTGAAGGCGTGTTCAAAACCTTTTTCACATTTTATTTTAATAATAGCTTTGCTCTCATTATAATCACTCCTCCATTATATTAAAGTGTTTTTTAGTTTTTTGTTTAATATATTAATTACTGTTATACAACTCTAATATTTAAGATCGCATTTATAAACTGTACTGATATATGATTGTAATACTGATTCGCGTCTATATGTTATGCTTAAAGGTTAGTGTATATGTTATATATTACTATATATTACTATATGTTATATGTTATGAAACTATGTTTAAGTATGTTTTCTTAATTCTAAGTTTAATTACATATTTTCGTATATATGCGTAATTGTAAGCATAGTTTGATAGATTAGAGCGCGAATTAGTCATTCATTAATTGGAAACGTGTAATAAATGTGTGCTATCAGTGCATATTAGTAATGGTTTTGGGCGTTTAAATAATAGTTAAAGTGCCGGCAAAACATACCGGCATTTATTATAGTATGTATATGTAGTGTATATAGTGTAGTATATAGCAGTAGTGACTGTGACTGTATGCGCTATAGTGTATGAGTGTATGCATTGATTGATGTTAACAAAGCATTGCCACTGTGACTGTCTAGCACTACCTCTACATCGAATCGCTACCCCATATCAATGCTAATGCACGTGTTGTGTTGACGCTACGCAGCGAAGCGCACTTTCAATGCCATCCAATCAGAGTAGTGGTATGCTTACGATTTGGTTACGATTGGACCAAAATAGGCGCAATTCAATACCTTTAATACCTTTTGTGTGTTTCGCATGTTTTGCATAGTTTCTAGTCTACTATACATTAGTGTAACGAATAGTGTTATAGTGTAACACACGTGTGCTCACATATATCCACATTATATTCACATTATTCACAACATATTTCGGTAAATTTCTATTGACAGGAATGCCCGTTAAAATAGACACAAATTCATATTCAGTATCGATAGTAACTGAAGACAATAGTGATTCGCTGAGTGACGACATGTTAACGTATCCAACCGACGATATATGGAAAAAGTTTGACGACTTTCTGGAAACACCGCCACAATCGCCACCAATTAAGTTCGATTTGGTGTCAGATTTGGTGGAACTTTCGGCTTTGGATCAGTTCGGAAGTGATCCGTATTTGCATAATGCGGACGTATTGCACGATTGTATGTGGTCTGGACAGTGCATCGAAGACAACACCAACTCTAACAGTCGCAACCAGTTATCGATGCGAAAGTGCGGCAAAAGCGTTGTCCGTCCAGACACTCCATTCAATCCTATTCTTAGCACATCTTCATTAGGGCTTTACACCACTTTTAATGACTTATTGATGAACTGTGGCGACAGTTCTAACGATGATATGGATGATAGTCAGTCTTCGATGGATGACGAAGACTTTAACAGTTCTCAGGATTCATCTCAATCATCACAAACTAACGCATCTTCATATTCGAAAGTAAAGGAATCGTTGATTAATGATCATTCGTACGATGGCTCGTGTGTGTCGTTGTCTCACAGCTATAGAAACCGCGAAACTCAAAGTAAGTTTTGTTTGAGCGCCAAAACTTGTTTGCTTTATTTGATGTGATTTGTCGAATACTTAGGTCTTATATATCCAGCATCACATAAAAGGAAAATGAAATGTCATAAAATTAACACAAAAAAGATGAAAATTATAAAAGCGACTCAAATAACGAATACGACGAAACAGAAACAACAACAACAGTCGATAGCAGTTCCAACAGTTCGCATCATTAGAAATAATCAGCATTTTGTAGTTAAAGCCAAGAGTTTTATTGCATCTAATAATAGTAACGGTTCAGATAAAGTAAAATCGGAACAACCAATTCGACGGACAAAATGCAAGTTTTCCACGCGTAGAAAAGCGTCGACAGTAACGACAGAGAGAAGTGCGATGTTAGCTCAAAGTCATCATCAGTTTCAGTTAAATAACTTTCAACCATTTAAATTAAATAACATTAGTTGCGACACTTCCGACGACAGCAACGAAATGAAAAGTGTCGACAAGTCTAATAAACAAGTTCCACCATTGAGACGAAGAGAGCATAATGATTCGGAGAGAAAGAGGAGAGACCATCTTAGAAACGCATTTCTCAATCTAAGAGATCAAATTCCAAAACTGAAAAGTGCGGAGAAGAGGCCGCCGAGGATTCTTATATTACACGAAGCGACGTCTTGTGTCAACCATTTAAATGATAAGAATAAATATCTGGAACGAACGCGTAACGCAGAATTCGAAAAGAGAGAGCGATTGCTTAAGATATTATCCAATGAATTAAATAACGAAAAAAAGTAACGAAATCACGATTAAGAACTGCTTATCGAAACAAATTATACATTTAGTTATGAGTGAAATGAATTTGTATTAATTTTTTACTCAATTATGAAGTTATTGATGATTGTGTTTATTATATTATTAATTAATTAATTATAATTATTATTATCAATTATTTGGTCTAATTATTCATTACTAGTATAAAATTACATTTTACTACATTTTAATTGTGCCTCTCGTAGTAATTATTATTAACCAAATTTATATTATAATCACTGTTCACTAGTTGTTTGTATTTCAGATAATTATTAGAAGTAAATTTTTTGATTGGTTTTTCAATGAAATTGAATTATAGTTCATTATTATATAGGATTGTATTTTGGATTTTTTTGTTTATTATCCTTTACATTGATTTGTTTATTTCATTCGTAATGTAGCTGTGATACAAAGCATGCAAATTTGAATTGAAAATTATATATGAAAACATGGAAATGATTTGGTGCTCTCACTTTAAATATATAAATGAGTTATATATAAAAATACGAGTTATATAAATATATAAAATATAAAATTCATTTTAAAATGGATATATAAAATTTTTCAAATTTCTATGTTATTCAAAATTATGAATATCTTTAAAAATTAATGTGCCTTTAATTTTTCCCTGCATTTTTGAATTAAAAATATTAATCTTATTTTTTGTGTTCATTTTTTTATTTCAATCATTTATTTAAAATTGGATTATCGAGTATTTTTTCTTTTAACAATTTTTTATACATATAAAAAAATTGAAATCAAACTTTTCAGCATATTTTTAAAATACTAATATTTATATGACTTCAATTTGATTTAATTTGCTATTTTAACAAATATTAATCATTTTAATTCTTATTTTATTACTTAAAATTTATATTTTTTTGTAAAACCAAAACACTGTATTGAGAAACTTTTATGAAAATTAAACCTAAATATCGAATTGAATTAACGTAAACACTATTTAATCTTAAATTGATCCATAAATAGTTAAAACATTGATTAAAAATGAGCATCAAAAGCATTATTTCCATTGAATTAAATTAATACGAGAGCACATCGAGATAAGCTTCACTTTGAAAACAGTTTTCTAAATATTGGTAATTAAAATGCCGGTATGTTAAAACAAAAAAGTCCAGATAAGGCGACAGGCAGATGGATTCAAATGATTAGCGTTACACACAGCTGTATGCGCTAAAATACATATTTAATCATCCAACTACTAATTTAGTCTAGTCTATCTGTTAAACGTTTTTTCATTTGTTCTCTACATCTGCAACTACATGTGCAGCTACATCTGTACTTCAAATTGTTTATCTAAATTATTATTTCGGTAAAATTAAAATTGGGTCGAATAATTTACACAAAATGTTAAAACAATACAATTTTAATGTTTTATTCGATAGTACCTTATTATAATTAATTGATAATTGAATTTTGAACTAGAAGTTTTAAGATCATTTAAAAGAATATAATTAAGACAGCGTTGTGCTTCATTATAAGAATTTTTTGAGTACCAAACAATGAGGGCTATTTTTAAAGAAATATATTAAATATTTATTTAACAAAAAAAGGAAAATTGTTAAATTCTTACTGTAATTGATTGAGAGGTAATTATAGTTTACTTAACGTTATTATTGAATAATTCAATAATCTTGAAGTAAATAAAATATGTTTATTTTATAACTAAATATTAGGTATCATAATAAATAGGTAATTGTTAATCACTAATGATTAATACAAGTTTTATTTATAAAATCATAGATAACAGGAGTTAATAACTTCACCCAAATAGATTATTTGTACAGGTGTTTATAGCAACGGTAAATTGAAACTTATTTCAAAAATACTAAGTTTGTTTTAATTCCATAGAGTTATTTTACATAAAATCTAATTAAGATGAAACAATGTTAAGAAATAAGAGTTTGCGGTACTGCATGATAACAAAGTAAATATAACAAGACAATTAATGTGTAGTTACTGTATAAATTAATTAATTTTTACATTATATTTAATCTGTTATCTATTATTGTCAAATTGTTATATAGGGTAAAAAAACTAGCAAATTCTGGAGGGATTCTGGGCATGAAAAAGAACATTTTCTGGTGAATTCTGGATATGTATAATTTATAATTTTGAATGTATTTAACAAATATATGATAATACGAAACATTTTATTAAAATAAACTTTTGGTCTTTTTGAATCCCTTTAAAAACTGGTCGGATTTGAACTATAATTTTTTGAACTACAGATAAGGTTTATTTCATTGTATACGGTGCAAGAATTGGCTTAACATTACAATTAGAGTACATATTTTTCATTTTAATATTGTTCGATATTTATTTTACATTTAGAGAAAAGTTCATAATAAATGTTCAAAATAACACTCTGTTTAAATCTATACAAAGTTTTGTACGACGTTCACTATTGTTTGAAAAACTTAATAAAACAGGTGTGAAATGAATAATCCTTTACATGAATTTTAATCGGATCTGTATGTACATTTTAATCCAATCCTTGTACCGTATACTTTGAAATTGACCGAATCTGTTGTTAATAAATTCAGAATACACTATCAGTCGTAAGAAATTGCTTTTGCTTTAGCTTTTAGTGTCATGTGTGACAATGCATTTAATAAATGATCATAACTGCTTATAACAAAATAAATACTTTCCAATTTGTGCTGAATATTACGAAATTAGAATATGAAGTACAAATTTTAAATTGAAATATTAAATTAAGATGACATAGCATATACTTTTCACCTTTTGCTTTCTAATAAGACACTGTGCTTTTCCTAAAAAAGTAACATCTTTATCGATTCGTAATATGTATACTATTTATTATTATAAGAGTTGCAAATTCTGTACTCATATTTTAAAATATTTGAAAAAACTTTTTGAAATCGATTGAGAAATGAACTAAAATATGCAAACTAAATAGTATAGTGTTTAATCCTCATAATTATAAATTATAAGTTATATCTTATATGTAGTTAGTGTCTTACGGACATAATTTCATTAAAATCGTTGTGTTTAATTTCATTTAATAAACATTAAAACAACGAATTTCGTTTAAATTCGTTAATTATTTTTTTTAAATTAGTTTTATTTGTTCATCGAATTTGACATTATCTGATGGTTTATTATTCAAATTTATTTCATAAGAAAAATAATTTCAATATAAAAATTCTTCGATAGATATATTTCGGTCATTTTTCTTTGTTTTTTATGTTTAAAACTAATTTATTTAACAGTAAAAGCCATTCATTTACATGTTGTATTCGTTTTGGCATATTTTCCAATTGTTGTAACATTTAGTTAAACATAGCACACTTATAAACACTTGATAAAACTCAAAAATTTGGCCTAAAAATGTTTTTATTTCGTATTATTTATTATAACGAAATAAAATGTAAATCAGATTTGTTGTGTTTTATTTCATTTAAATTGTTTAAACAACAAAGTAAGACACTAGTTATACGCAATTATTTGATCAAAGCTATGTTTCTAACTTAACTGACTTTTAGAGATCTCTGTAATTACAGATATTATTTATCGAAAATATCGGTATTAAGTACTTTGAACTTTTAATCTATAAAGATAACACAACTCAAGCATAGTTTTCAATAAACCTTTATTTGTTTGATACTCCAAAAAATATATTATAAATTATTATCAAATTAGAAATAACTTAAATAATGGCTAATTTGGTCCAAGTATTAATTTTGGTAATATTTTCATTTTTTGTGTCGATTAATTCATTGGACAATGGATTAGTGCGAACACCACCGATGGGGTGGTTATCATGGGAGAGATTCACGTGTAATATTGATTGCGTTAATTATCCCAATGACTGTATTAATGAACAACTTTATCGCGATATGGCTGATCGGCTCGCATCGGATGGCTATAGAGATGTTGGATACGAATTTGTTAACATTGATGACTGTTGGGCTGAAAAACAGAGAGACCCACAAACTAATCGATTAGTTGCCGATAAAAAAAGATTTCCGAGTGGTATTAAGGATCTCGCGGATTATGTGCATTCGAAACGATTGAAATTAGGAATATATGGAGACATCGGCACAATGACTTGCGGTGGATATCCAGGCACTAGAGATAAAAATGGAACAGAGTTTGATAGATTAGATGCTATCACTTACGCTGAATGGGATGTGGACTCACTTAAGTTGGATGGATGTTATGCCGATACTAACAATTTTACAAATTTGTATCCACAAATGGAAATCGCACTTAATTCTACGAGTTTGTCTTATATTTAACAATTTTATTAGAATGTAATATCGAGGGATTAATAATAGAGTGATGAGCATAAAACATATACAAAAAAGGAAATGAATATCTAAAATATTTTCAATTTACATTTAAATTTAATGTATTTTGTAGGCCACTTGCATGCAATTTTGAGTTTGCTCATTGCAGAGCGAAACAATCTCACTTAAATTAGTCCTAAAATGTGATTAATGATTTAATTAGACTTTAAATATATTTCATTTATTACAAGACAGTACAGCAATATGGCTGTAATTTAATTTTATTATTTTAAATAATCAATACTGTATAACCACTTTGTATATTTAGATCGTTCAATAGTTTACAGCTGTAGTTGGCCTGCATATCAAATTGGCGAAAATCCCGATTATGATAAAATTGCCAAATATTGCAATCTTTGGCGTAATTTTGATGATATTGAAGATTCATGGGAAAGTGTGACATCGATAATAGATTTTTATGCAAATAATACCAGTATATTTTCAAAATACAATGGTATTAACGTATTTTATATTATATTTTGATTATTATTTTAAACTTGAATATTTGTTATTAAGTTATCCGATTCATATAATATTCAAATTAACAAAACATTTTAAAGTACTTACTGTATTACCTGTTAATATTTAATTTTGTACTTTACAGGTCCTGGAGCTTGGAATGATCCTGATATGTTAATAATTGGTATGAGATTTATTCTTATCACGTCTTATAATAATAAATTAAAATTATTTTTTAAAATTAATTATTTCGTTGAATTTCGGTTTAAGGCAATTTCGGTTTATCTCATGAACAAAGTAAGGCTCAGATGGCTTTATGGGCAATTTGGTCGGCGCCTCTTCTAATGTCAAATGATTTAAGACAAATTAGTCAGGAATCGAAAAAGATTTTGCAAAATAAACATTTAATTGCAGTAAATCAAGATGTCTATGGTATTATGGGAAAGAAAGTTTTGTCTGTATGACAACATAAGCTTATATTGTGATTTTTCATTTAATATAATAAATTAATTAAAATTTTAGGATAAAAGCGGAATCGATGTATGGGTTAAACCTATTTCGCCAATTGTTAATCGATCGTACACTTATGTTATTGTTTATTTGAATAGAAGAACACTTGGAGGACCAGTTTTAGTAATATACTAATTTTTATAAACTAATCCCAATGAAAATCTCAGTAATTGAAGATATATGCTTAAAACGTTGCACAACATTATGTAAAAAATATCGAAAGTTTAGTCAAAAATTGATATTTTTTATGATAAATTTTTTAAATAATTTTACTCAACAGTATAACATTTTAATTTGCGCAACGTTTCGGCTGACACTTCTAGTCATCATCAGGCGACTTATGCTGATTTAATTTAATTTTTAAAAAATTTAAAAATTTCAGAACAAAATTAGACTCATCTAAACTTCACAAAACTAAAAACTTAAATGAAAACTTCGCAATAACTATTTGTTGATAACAGAACTTGTAAAAATTGAAATGTTATACTGTCGTGTAAAATTAATTAAATAATTTATCATAAAAACTATATCCGACAGTTCGATGGATTGAAATTATTGATTGATATTTTCTATTTTGTTCTCACCGAATACGAATTAGTTTGAACTACTGTTCAAAAAAGTAAAATAAAATAATTTACAAAAAAAGTAAAAGCAAAATTCATATATAAAAGTAAAATATAATTTGAGTTAAATTTCAATGGAAAGTAAAATTGATTTAAAACTTAAAAGTTTAAACATCACTCGTTTTTGTAATTTTTAGGTTATTCAAAATCTCATAAAATCTTGGGTTTTCAAGATGTGGTTTTAAATTTTAATTGATAATTAAGTGTTTTAAAGATTAAGTGATAATTTTAAAAATCAATTCTTAAGTTTTAATATTAGGGAATCAACCCCTTCATAACTCATTTTTTATATATTTTTAAGATAAATATAAATTATTTTTCTTATGCTCTAAATAATGATAATAATGATAATAATGATAATTTATAATTAAAAGGTTTCAAGAAATTTAACATCTCTGATAAGCGATATTTCAACAGAAGCTCTATATTACATTTACGATCTCTATGAAGACGCAAAGCTAATTGGAAAACTTTCTAGTGATGATCTTTTAACTCTAAAAGTGAACGGTTCGGGCGGTGTTCGGGTTGTGAAAGTTAGTCCTAATTTTCATACACAAATAGAACCCAATATTACATTTATATGATTCATGTAATATCGACTATTGAATTATTATAAGATTAAATAATTTTTAAAATTTTAATTTTCTAAATTCTATGAATTTAAACACTATATACACACGACATGGTATTTTTTTATTAACTTAATTTAGAAATCCACTTATTCTGAATCATTGCATATGACAGACAACAAGTTTGCTTTCCATTTAATATTAATGAGTATAATAATTATTTTAAGTTATAAAGCGTGACATTTATCTTTCTTGTACGCTTTTTGCTATTTCTATGTTAAGTACTAATATTGAAATGATTTTAAAACTAATTTCATAGCCTTTATTTCAGATCGAGTGAGGATAATTAATTAATTCCATTCACTTGTTTGAACACTAATAAATGAATGCGAATAAACATATTTTAGGTAACTTTAGAAAAGTTTATTTGTACTTTTTCATATGGACACAAGTAAAATGTGATGTCAGCGTACAAGAAAGATAAATATCACGCTTTATAATATCTAAAATTGATACGATTAAATAAATTTGATTAAAGTTCGATTGTGTTTTATTAACGAAGAATGATTCTGACTAAATGTTTCAATTCTTAAATCCAAAAGTTTGTTTGGAGAATTCGGTCCAATAATTGAGTAAAGCATTCATTTTATAATGAAAATATTTTAGCAGTTTATAATAATGAGCTAATAATAATTTTTGTGAGTGAATCTCTGAGTAAAAATTCATGTGAAAATAATAATACCAAAAAAGTTATTTTATTAATTAATATTAAAAATACATGAAAAGCAACCCAATAAGTGAATTATTTTTGAAAATCAAAATAATTTCGTAATTTAATTATGATTAATCAAAATGGAATGTTTAATTAAAATAAAAATAAAAATACAATTTAATTAGAAAAATTTTTCTAATAAATCAAAATCAAATTAAATATCACAAATAGTTTTGATTTTAATTTTAATTTTTATCAGTGAATCAAAATCAAAATGCAATCAAAATTGAAATTTAAGCCAAAATCAAAGTCCAATCAATATAAGAAATGTAAACGTGAAACAAAACTAATAAATACTAAAATACAGTAAGTAATATGTTATTACTGTAACAGTACTGCCGGCATAAAAACGCAGTAATGTAACACTTATAATAATATTATAAATAGCGCTTCGAGTGATGATTGGAAATTTTAGTTTCGTTATGTTATGTTGGGAATGAGAATGCATTTAAAGTGAACGCGAACTGCAATAAAGCGCTCATTCGTAACACACATTTATTGTCTACAAATAATAGACAACCAGTGTATGTGATTGTATGTGAATGTACAGTATTACTGACTAACGAATAGTGAATACATTCACTCTTTTAACTGAATCGGTTTTATTAACTATTTATAGATTTAAATCAAATTGATTTCGCATTTAAGTTCGCATAACATTACTGTTCACCGATTAGTTTGGTTTGCATTGATTTAAATCACATGTTTTAATCGTAAACAGAATCACATCGTTTGACAGGTTTGTATGTTTGTTATGTCACGTTATGTCATATCATTATTTCATTATTTCATTGAATTATTCTATCAAATTATCATCATTTATGATTAATTGTAATTATATTTGTATGGTTTGTGTGATCGCGAATCTAGTATTAGTTGTCATTGGGATCCAAACGTATTGGGCGTCAAAATTGTGTTTAGATTTTCATTTTCATATAATATACCGGTATTTGTATAGCAATACTCTATTATATTCCACAATATAAGCTTATAATGTCTTATATGTCTTATATGTCTATGATATAACACGTATGTATATTCGCATTCTTTTGTAATTGCATTGCTATTCTAATCTGTAATGTCTACCAAATAATCCAATAGTAATGTTTAAAACAAATGAATTTTTAGCGAAAAAACTGTTTTAAACAAACTTGTTTTGATCGCCCACTAATATATGCTAAGTTTACCAGTTATTACTAATTATTAAATACTACACTACAGCAATGATAACAGCATAGCCATCGCATACAGATTATGCTTTTATGATCAATATTCTTATAAATTAGAATCAAGATATTGTTACGTACCGTATCGTTAGATTGAGGTTAAAGTACGTTACCATAACTTTATAGTAAGGATTTATTATTTATGACAATATTATAGATTAATCTAATCGTTGTGAATATATAATATTGAATATTATAATCGATACATAATTGACGTTAGTTTACCGAATAAACGTAAGTTTAATAACTGACGGATTGAATGGCAGCATGGCTTTAGTGTGACGTTATGTTTAGTAATGTAATAAAATGTCATTCATTTAATGTTTATTTTGATTTGTCTATCGATAAGATAAGTAACAATGTGTGACGGTTTGGGTCAGGCGTATCAATGCGTTAATGTCTACGCGACATCATCAACATCTGAAAACTTAAGTCGTCATGATATGCTTAATTGGGTCAATGATTGTCTTCAATCCAATTATAAGAAGATTGAGGAGCTTTGCTCCGGTTTGTGATATTAGTTTTGTTTGATTTGATTTGCTATAAAATAAATATTTTGACTGTTTAGGTGCGGCTTATTGTAATTTTATGGATATGTTATTCCCGGGATCTATAATCCTGAAGAAAGTGAAGTTTAGGACCAATTTAGAGCACGAATATATTCAGAATTTTAAATTACTTCAGGCGGCGTTTAAAAAAGTGGGATGCGATAAGGTTTCATTGAAATTTTATAATCAATTTTATATTTATTAATTGAATTGTTTTCATGAATAGGAAGTTCCTATTAATCGTTTAGTGAAGGGTCGCTTTCAAGATAATTTCGAATTTCTTCAATGGTTTAAAAAATTCTTTGATTCTAATTATGACGGACGAGATTACAATGCAATGGATGCGAGGGCTGGAGTGTTAATAGGATCTGGTGCTACAGGATCTTCGGGCGGAACAACAGGATCGGGAAGTACTCTAAACTCACGAATGCCACAGCAAAGAGCATCGGTTCCATCCAAACCAGTCGGAAGGGCAGCACCGACTACACGAGTTGCGCCTACAAAACCTGCTGCTAATGTTCGCCGATCGCCGCTTACTTCCAATAACTCGCATTCTGGAGATCATACTGATAATCACGATGCCAACAAAATGGAAGAATTGGATTCAAGAGTAATAATAATAGTTTGGTTATGTATTAACTATATGTTAACGCATATGTTTTATTTGGTTTGATAGATGAATGAATTGAAACTGACAGTCGATAGCTTAGAAAGAGAGCGTGATTTTTATTACGGAAAGTTACGCGAAATCGAGGTGTTGTGCCAGAATCAAGAACAGGGCGACGATAAGGTGAGTGTGACAGAGAAGATATTGGAAATCTTATACGCAACTGAAGAAGGGTTCGCAGTGCCTGATGACAGTCCCGATGATCAAGTAATTCACGATAACACGAATGAAGAATATTGAAACAAATCGCAACTCATTAAAAAAAGAAATTTTTACTTTATTTTATTATTGCGTTATCACATAAATGGTACGGTTTTAATGGTTCAATTAATTGCCTTATGTTCTTATATCTCAATTTAAATTTTAAAAAATTAGATTAATTTACAGTTTTTAGAAAAAATTGTTACTTTTCGATTATATCCATTAAAAAATTGGGGGATATTTTAGCTGTTAATGCAAATTTTATTAATTACTTTTAATAATTACTATTTAAAATTTTGAAAACTTTTTGTATTTGGATATATATGTGACTCTGTAACAAAGCGATGAATACATATTTTTAAGTATGTTATCACGATTAACAATGTTTCTAATGTAAGGATAAAGAATGTGTTTAATTAATTTGATGGCTCTCTTTGTCTGTCCGGTTTGGCACAGACTGTAACCCATATATATGCCACATCGAGCTATCATATTGGGATCGCCGCTAACCATAGCCAAACTCAACTGAGACATCGCTATCTGTCCAGCTTTGAGCGCCTAATGAATTATCAAATACACAATACGTACTTATAATATCATTTATCAGTTAATTATACGGTACGTTATGCTGCAAATGTCAACACAACAAACTTAACGCACACATTCGTAGTTATGGTCTCCAAGCGAAGAGTAAGCCCCGCCTAACGTCGAAAGCCATGCCAGACTGTCTTCAATACTGAAGCGAATCACAACCAATTTAAGAATGCTTTCGTTCCTTTAATCAAAAAATAATAAAATAGTTAAATACAGCACAAATTAATACAAATCGAGAGACCATTTCTTATCGATAGCTAATGCGTGTTCCACTTGTTTTAACTTTACTTTTATCGAAATATGAATTAAGTTTGCATTCAAATCACTAACAAACGTTCGTTGCATTGATTTATGAGTTTTTAACAACTGATATAAATACTGGAAAACAGTTCTCTGATAATCGACATTAGATATGAGTTGACGAACGAAACATATGAGTTGAGGTAATGTGTAACCAACTGTTAGCGACAGTAACCGTTCGTTATTATCGTTCAAATCACATCTAGTATTCCTGCCATCATTTCCATTTGAGATTATAATTATTTCATCAATAATAACCTTTTTATTAAATATGGCTTTAATTTGCAATTGTGTTTTCATTAAAAATATAGTTATCGTCAAAATAATAAATTGATATAAAAAATAAGTTATGTTTGCGACAAAAAACACGTTTATTTGATTTAATTCTTAACAATTAATTAAAACAAAAATAAACTCATTAAACTGTAGATTTGAGTTAACAACTAATAATAAAATCAATTGAATTAATAATAATCGTATCACAATATTCAAGTATATTATTGTTTGAGTTTCATTTAACCAATAGAAACATTGGATAATGCGTTCATTATTAGCAATGCTTTAAACACTAGATTTTGTTATTTATCGTTCAAAATGGGTGTGTTATGATATTTCGTCATTTAATATGTAGTTATGTTGTCATCAAATTACTTTTAATTGTTTTAAACTCGTACTAAACGAACGCGTTTTTAACTATTAATTACATCATTAAATTTTTATTGCTTATTTATATATATATCCAGTAATATTAGAATATATTTCTGAACGTTAACTCAATATAAATTGAGTGCATTCTGTCTATATATATATATGTGTTTAACGCAGTATGCATCGTATGAATGCTTTACGTTACTGTATATACAATATGTACAACATATACGATACAGCACTGTATGTTAAATACGTATTAAATAGTAATTAAATATATTTAGCCACAATATAGCAACATATTTAATATATACATATAATGAAGTTTGGTATTATCACCAAAATTGAGAATAAACTTAAAGTAAATACGCATTTAAATCATAGATTTGTTTTTGTTATGTTTTAGTTATCTATAGTTTAGTCAAATATTGATCATATTTGAGCTTTTATTCGTTCACACGTACAAAACGAAACATTACATTACATTATTATATTATATTATTGCGAACATTGATTTTGTTTTTATTGATATACTTATTTATGATCGTTTACGATGTTTTTTAATTAACAGTTTTGGCTGAACTTATGGTGAGATTAAATATAATCTTTAATGAATAATTGCAGAACATTTGTATATACTATTTTGTGCATAAAAGTTTGAAAATGTAAATACAGAATAGTATAGTGGAGTGCGTGAGATATCCATCAACAACAACGCAAAAGCTCGAGCACTATTGAACTCTACAATTGATATTTTATGTAAATTGGCTGAAGGAACCATTTTAATGCATTTTGTTTTTAGCACAGTGTTAGGAAATAACAAAATTGTTATAGAATTTAAAAAATTCTGTAAAAAGGATACTTGAGTATAAAAATTTTGAACTCTAAATCGTATTAATATAATAAATAAGTTAAAAGTTGCAATTTTCTTATCTAAAAAATGAATATATACGTTGCGTTTCGTTGAAATAAAACTGTAGAATAAGGAAATTAAATTTTTCTATTTTTTAGTAATCGGACGAACTGTGTGTTATGATGACTCGTAAGCAGAAACACTCAAATTCAATGGAATGTATGCTGAATGGAATGATCTCGCGTCGGATCGATTTATTTTTTGGTATATAATTAGTGAGAGAACCGATATGTCGAGTAAAAAACATTGATTGTGAACGCATGCGTGTTTGGATGACGGAAATGGCAAATATGGTTAACGTCATACATATTTGATTGCAGTAAACCAATGAGAACTCGTATTTGTCTGTACGTAATATTAGGTCACATCCGACTTGTCGCTGGCGTTGGCGTCTTTACGAAAAACTGGTCGCTCTCGTGATGATCAGCTTTCATAATAGTATAGGACATACACATACATAGCATATACAGTCATAACGTTAAACATACAGTATTTGTATTTGTGTTGCAAAATAACAAAATAAAAATGTTGTGCTTTGCGAACGATTTTACCATTTATTACACTAAACACTGATTCAAATGTAATTATTATCGCAATTTGTGTTTTCATAACTATTTTTTCCATTATAACAGTTGTCATCGAAATAGTAGTTTAAACAAAGTAATGAATTGATTGGATTTGAGTCAAAACTAATATTGGTTTTCAGTTGATATCAATAGACTAATAGATTGATCGATGAAATGCCAATAAGTTCTTCTTCGACGTCAGTTAAAACGTCGAATGCGCCACAAAAGACAGCAGAACTGAAACCAATTGGTATTTGTTTACCCAATTCATCGATTTCTTCGATTTCATCGCTAGACGTGATGTCAACTTCGAGCACAACTTTGGTGACGAACAGAGTGACCACAACTGGTTCATCGAATGCCAATTACTATCATTCGCATCAGTCATCCGTACCATCGGCTGCCATACCGTCGTCTGCAGCGATACCTGTTGGTGCGTTGAGTGTAATGGTTGCCAGGTTTTCGGCCGATAATTCTCGACCACAAACAGTGATATTACATCCGCGACCACTAAATGCCGGAACGCGAGCTAATATTAATTTAAATAATACGCAAATTAGTGGCACTTCGATGAGGGGTTCGACTGTGATCGCTGGACAGATCGCTGGACAGACGTTTAACGCCAGTTCATCCACACATTCGCCATTAACCACATCGTCATCGACATCGATATCAGTGCGAACCACTCAACTGATTGGTGGACAACAGCATCAGACCGTACCTCTTCTGAATCTCTCGTCGATAACGAATAGCAACACTTCTGTGGTGACATCACTGTCGTCGTCAAGTATGAAACAATTATGTACTCCGAGACCATTCATAACATCACCAATTGAATCGATGAGCTTAGTTGTGGCCAATGCTAATGACGGCAATGTAGTGAAAACGCATCCAATAAGACTTCACACCAGTAATGATATGAAACCAAACAATTCAACGCTACATAATATTAATAAGATTACCAGTGGTTCTCGAGTGGCATCAACGCTAGTGTCAGCACAACCAACAAAAATGATAAGTATTGGTGCTTCTGGTGCCACAACAGCGTCTGGAGTGTCACACGTGGCCAGAGTTGGGTTTATCGGACAATTACCGACGTCTGGTGTGTCGACGACGTCGAAGTCAGGCATTTTAAACCTCACTTCTGGTTCGTTACCCAAAGGGTTCATAATCAATCAGTCTTGTTCTCCATCCGCATCTGTATCAACAAATCTGAACTCTGGCAGCACAACAATTCACAATATGGTGAATGTGAGTGGTTCTGTGGCCTCATTCGCTGCTCAATCGTCACAAACCGCCAAAATACCAGTTAATGTAAATGTAAACACTAATAATATGACTGCACGCCATTCGGTCGTAACCACAACGCCATATATACATCACAATGTAAGTAATATTAGTAATATATGTCATCCGTCTTCACAACGAACAACACTCCATCAAAATGCAAACATTAATCTCCAATCGTCTCAACCGCAACAACAATTATTGCAAACGTCAGCCACAACTGCCTCCACAGCATCGCCACTGCGACCAACAATATTATCGTCTCCCGCCAGTTCTCCCATCAAACAGCAACAATTACAACCATCGACTCCGAGCTCTCCGCGACCCAGTATTTTAATACGAAAAAGAATTGCAAATGATTCTCAGGGTTCGCTCACACCAACCAATTTATTCAAGAGTTCGACCGCAATATCCGTTCCGACAACACCTCAAAGATTAGCGAATGACTCGATGTCTCAGCAAAGTTGCGATAATAAAACTAACGATAACTACAGTACAAACGATGCAACAAATGGATTGGCAGTTCAACCGAACTGCGTTACGGCTCCAACAACGCCCACATCAGACCCCAATCAAACGCCGCGCAAAAAACCTCGAAAACAGTTGTTGGAACCGTTTACCCTAAAATCGTCCCAAAATATTCAATTATTAAATAATAGTAGTGATGCGAAGTTAAATGATGACAATTGTAATGAAAAAGAAAGTTTGGTGCAGTTAAATAAAAAGCCACGCTTTTCATTACTCAGTTCGTATAATATGCAATGGAAGTCACTTCAGTACCACTTTTTGCGTTACTCCGACGTCAGGCAAAAACCGGAGAAGAAATTAACGTTAAGTGAGTTAAGCAATGAAGGACTTAAGAAGAAGAATGGATGGAAAATACATCATTTGGCCACACAGATGGAGGTTATGAGTGAAAATGAGGTAAATGTTTACCAAAGACTTACACAATTTTTGGACACATTCGAGAAGAATGTGGCAGAGATGACATCAATGAAGTGTTCATCGCAGTCACTGATACCTGCCATCAATACAGCTGTTTGTGAACTGAGTAAGAGTAGTGCTGTGACTGTTGGCACTGATTCGTGCTTTGATATCAACACTATCGCTATTAAACTAAATGATCTTATAAGAGGCAATCTTCAGAGAAGTAACTTATTTTCCGACCAAATCAATGAAGCGAAACAGTTAGTCATCAAATTAACTAATGATCATAAAGAACGGGTCGGAAAGATAACGAAAAAATGCGCAAACAAAAGGACTTATATCACCAAATAATAAATTATTTATGTTTTACACTAAATTCACAGTTTTTTGTTAGCATCATATATATATATTGATAACACTTATAAATACCATCAAATTGTGACTGTATTTCTAATAAAAATCAAACAATATTTGAACAGTTAAGCCATATTTTTATCGATATTTTATCTGTCAATATGGCGTTAAGTTTTATCATTAAACTGTAAACAAAAATGAATTTAGACTTTAATCAAATTGTATACAAATTTTTGGTGAATTCAAAATGAATCGGAAAACTCGTTGTTTCTATAAAACAAATAATAATATCGAAAACCCAAACAGATTTTATTGAAAATATATATAACTTTATTTTTGTTTTTTATTTATCGAGTCTTTTTAAATGAAAATAATTTTCAATCTAAAATTTTTAAAATGTATATTTGTTTTTCATTTAATATAATAATTATTAATGAATAAAAAGATATTATTAGATTTATTACGAAAACAAAACTAATAATAATAATCAAAAATTAGTTTACATTTTATTTGATTTTGAAAACAAAAATATCGACGAAATGCGATCAAAACTATTAGCATCAAAATTATATGAAAAATTGTAACTATGAATGAATACTTGATTTGTCAAAAACGTGTTTTCTTTCTCTTATTTAACATTTTTTTAATGTTTTGCCGATACTTTTTTTGAAGACTAGGTTTTCACTCAAATATAATCTCCATTCAAGGTCTCAATGAGAACGCTGCGAATCAATAGCCAATCAGCGCACAGTTCGAGCGCTTCGCTGCTCAACTATTAATAATCCAATGGAACGCTCGCACGCTGTGACGACACATCGAATCATGTGTCGGAAAATACAGCCAATAATGATAACGGATTTAAATGATTTAAATTTAAAAAACGTTTGCACAAAACTTATTTTGATATAGCATTAGACAGTACTATAACACAACTGTTACTGTTTTGTATTGTATTGTATTATGAATGGATGTGAAACTTTGATTACTCATTTAATACGAAATTTAAAACATATTTCATTTTTGTGTTAACACTTGACTTACCATTTTGTTCAACAAATATCGATATATTATATTTATTT
This sequence comes from Phthiracarus crinitus, assembly GCA_034698025.1. NCBI lineage: Eukaryota > Metazoa > Arthropoda > Arachnida > Sarcoptiformes > Phthiracaridae > Phthiracarus > Phthiracarus crinitus. The sequence goes on from JAQGAW010000102.1 coordinate 27,032, forward strand.
GGTAATAATGAAGAGGTCATCGTTAGACTCAGCGGATAATGAAATTCCAACGAAACGATTGCTAATGTCGTCGCAAACGCCCACCAAATCGATTAATTTAGTGAATAATCGGATGAGAGTTAACGTTAGAGTTCGACCATTCAATGAACGCGAACACACGGTTGCGAACGACCCGACAATAGATGTGGTCGACAATCAATTGCTTGTATTCGATCCAATAGATGACACTCAACAATACGTATATCACGGAAAGAAGTATAAAGAGATCGGAAGAAAGACTAATAAAAACTTACAATTCACGTTTGACCGCGTTTTTGATGAAACGATCACTAATTTGCAAGTTTACGAACAATCGGCCAAAAATTTTGTCACATCGCTATTGAATGGCTATAATTGCGCGGTTTTTGCTTATGGAGCGACCGGTTCTGGCAAAACGCATACAATGCTTGGTTCGGGTGACGATCCGGGAGTCATCTTTTATACGACTATGGATCTGTTTCGACAAATGCAAGAAAAGCCTTCCGACGAACAGTTAGAGTTAAGTATTTCTTATTTCGAAATTTACAACGAAGTGGTGATCGATTTACTTGACCCAACTTCTGGTAAGGCTTTAGCGGTTCGCGAAGACAGCCAACGCGGTGTTATGGTTAATAATTTGTCGGTTCATAATCCGAAAGACGCGAATCACTTGCTGGAAATGCTTGACTATGGGAATAAAAATCGAACACAACACCCAACTGATGCCAATGCAGAATCGTCTCGATCTCACGCCGTTTTTCAGATTTCGCTTAAAAAGCAAGACTTCTCGTCGTCGCACGAGTTGTCGATTCAAATATCGAAAATGAGTTTAATTGATTTGGCTGGCAGTGAACGCGCGACTGTTGCTTATAAGAGTAATAGAAGTAAAGGATTACAGAGAGAAGGAGGAAATATTAACAAATCGCTGTTAGCGCTCGGAAATTGTATCACAGCTTTGGCCAGCACTGACACCGCTCGGAAAAAAACTCCGCATATTCCTTATCGCGATTCAAAGTTGACGCTTATATTACGTGATTCTCTTGGAGGTAATTGTCAGACAGCAATGATCGCAACTGTAAGTCCATCGAACGTTCACTACGAAGAAACCCATAATACACTGGTTTATGCAAATCGCGCCAAAGGAATACAACTCAGTTTAAGAAGAAATAGTTTCTCTGTTGGGCTTCAACCTCGACATTATGGTTCTGTAATTGAATCTCTAAACCGAAAGATTGCCGAACAAACAGATCAGTGTAATGTTCTTCGCGAAGAAAATCAAAAATTACGAAATCTTATTGATAGCGCGCCCACTAATAAAATTGTTGCAAACTCTGATTCCTATGATAAGTTGAATGCTATGAAAAATTCTCTCGATTTATTATTTGAGGAAAGACTTGAATTTAGACGTCAGTTAATGGAATGCGAAAGTAATTTGCGAAAAGTTGATGTAAGTTAAGCAACAAAAGTTTTAATAAACAGTTTTATTTATTAAATTTATATTTGTTTAGTTAAGATTATTGTTTCGAAAATATGACACAGAACGACACAAATTGATGATTTCGAATGAAGATTTGGACTATACATGTACGCAGAAGAGTGATCCGTTGCAAGCGCTGTGTAATCAGAAACTTCACTTTTCTCATCAGAAAACAACTCTCGAAGAGTCTGTGAAAGAGAACGAAACGAAAATTAAGCGCATTGAAACCGAATTGAAAGAAAAAACTGATGAAAATGATTGGTTTATCGATACTTATTTTCAAAATCATAACATGACCGCCGAATTCAGAGATAAAGCTTTCGCCGAACGCCATGAGCTCGATATCGCTAAAGAAATGTTGGCGCGTTTAGAGTCTAACGAAGAACTAATGACTGAATCTGTGAAACTGAATCGTCACGCGTATCATTGTCTCAATGGAATGGGAAGACTCAGCGAAGAACTGGGAAATGCTTTCAACGCATTGTTGCGAAAAGTTGAAGGAAAGAAGAGCGTCAATTGGAGGGATCATATAACATCTCCGAGTTTGGTTAAGAAGAGAGAAGTCGAAAATATATTTATTTTGCCCACTTATTCTGCTGTTCCGAAGACTCCAAACGCTGATCACAACCAAACTCGAAATTTAGTGTCAGTTTATTCAATAACGCCGACCTATTCGTTTGACGTCACACCAGATAAAATTAATAACAGCACCGCATTAAAACCTTTGAATTCTGTCCGTAATTCGATGACATATATGAAAAAATCTCCAAAAGTAGCGGTTGTGCCGTTTTATAATGAAGATACTGAAGACATGTTAAACGGAACGTTTACTGTGGACAACAATTTAAGTGATAATATGTCACCGCGTGTTCGATCGAATACACCTGTTTATAACAACTATAATACGAGATGGAGAGCTTCGAACAACAATTACAGAAATATTGAAAATAACGTTAATCGCAACAATTATGGTCAATCGCGATACCGTTCTGGAGGATATCCTCCGTCGCAACGTAAAAACGCTTACAATTACAATCGTGAGACACAGTCTTACAGTGCTTATCGAAACAACGCATTCAATTCAAATCGGAATCGGAATAACGCGAGTCAATCACAAAACGCTAAATCGCCATATAATCATTTGCCTCGATTTAGATTTTAATTCTTAATTGTATTGTAAATTTTTGTATGTAAAGCATTGATATTTTACGAAATTATATTATAAATTTGATTTCTATTCAGAAATATGCAGCTTTCGAAAGATCTCATTTGTGTTCTATAATCAATTTTAACTTTTCGTAATTCTTTTATGCATACCTTATAATGTAATTTTACTATTTATCGTTTTAATTATAAGCTTATTATACCTTATAATATACAGTATATGTTTTATAAATTTTTCAATGTTTTAATTGTGGGAAATTAATTATAATGTCTTATTTTTATAAGTTGACTCATTAAACCAGTATTACGTAGAATTTTTTAATTTAGATTAAACTTAAGATTTTAAACTATGGATGGCAATGATTTTAATCACAAAACGGAACATAATTTTCGAATTGAAATAAAGTTTGTAAAATATCACATATCTATTAGATTACATCTCAAATAATTAATATCTAAATTTATATTAAAAAATAACATATTCCAGTTTCTACTAAATAATAAATATGTATCATATTATTGATTAATGTTTATCGTAATTTTTTATTAATATTAATAAATAAGTAAATTTTAAAAAATGGTGGATAAATATAAAATTTAAACACAGTGTTGAACAGTTACGACGTTTTAAGTAACAAATTCAGTGAAGAAATGGATGTAAAGGTTAGTTAAAGAAGGCTAACGGATAGAAATCATGGGATATTAAAATAAAATAAAAGCGGAAAATATTAAATTTATATTTCTTTCTGCAATTTCTTTAAATTCATTTCTACGTATTTTCGAAAAAAAAACTAGAAATAATCTGTTTCTAAAACTGTATTTTATGACTATAAAAGACTATATCAAAATTTAACGTACAAATAAAAATTTACCACCAAAATAAAAATTTTTTATTCATGAACTTATTTTAGGCTTAATAAATATTATAAACAACAAATAAATTGTGATAATGTTAAAAGTTTAAATCAAGAATCACCTAAACATGTCATTACAAGCAGAAATGTTTTACATTTTGACCAAATTGTTAGACATTGACTTTTTATGTTAAACTACCGTAAATAAAGTAAAAAATTTTATCGTACGTGTATATTATTCGGCAAATGTTAGAGAAAAATGTAGAGCTTTTTAAAAAAAATTAAAACTGAATATTTTAAAACTTAATGATAAACATTTGCTTTCAATGACATTCACTTAACTGATCTCTGTTTGCAAACAGACTGTACAAAATTAATTATGCAATGATACCTTAGTTGTGGTAAAAGAAAATAAACTATATATATGTTAGTTTAAAAAGCAACCATTGAACCTTTTCATAAAAATATATTCAGTAATTACATGATTAGGACGGAATCAATTAAGTAATTTTAACGCAACAATAAAAAATCCTTTATAATAAAATTCTAGCTTAGATTTGTAAATATAAATTAGTTTAAAAATATTTGCCTCTATATTTAAAATGATTTTTAAGAGATTCACGATAAAATTTAGATGCGTATAAAAATTAGCAAAATAACGTAACGTTAGATTTAATGAATTACTTGTCTCACTATTCATCCATCCGTTCACATTCATTTCAATTGAGTGTTAAAACAGGCAGTTTATAAAATCCAATTCATAGCAACGATTAAAATCAATATTATGTAATCTTTCATTAGAAAACTAGTCAATAAAAAATGCGAGTTAACATGGACTGTGTCGAAACGATCGCATTAAAGGCACGAGAAGACTTGGCGGACCGGATTGGCGAAGAAACGGATGCTGAAGCAATTCAATGGCAGTCGCGCGTTGTGTCGGTTCTCTAACTAACATTTTTTCCAAAAATCCCTGAAGACGTGGCGACACTTTATGTATATTTTTCAATTTTGGTGGAGGCATATCCCTTATTCGCCGCATTGCTTGTAGCGGTGGTTCATTAAAAAATGGTGGTTCGCCGTCACACATCTCGATTACCATAATACCTAACGACCATATATCCACTTCTGGTCCATAAGCCAAACGAGATATAACTAAAAATAAAATGAAATTTGACTTAATTTATATGAAGATCACTCAGTTTTTGAATAAATTTAACAAACAAATGTAAAAAATTTAGTAACAGATTTAATGTACAGTACCTTCAGGTGCCATCCAATAAGGTGTTCCAACTAAAGACTTTCGTTTAGGCAACTCTGATGAAACTTGAGCGCAAAAACCGAAATCTGAAAGCTTCACCTGAATTAAAACAAATTATTAACTCAGTTTTTGTTTAAAATTAAAAATGAAACTTACTCTTCCGTCACTTGCAAGTAATATGGAATCACTTTTAATATCACGATGAATAACTCCTTGCGAATGAAGAAACGCAAGAGCTTTAAGGCACTGTTTACATACGGTTGCGATCTGTTCTTCGTCCATCCTATACATACATTCATTAGTGATTTATCGTTTAATATCAATAAGGTTATACCTGGCATGTGTTACGATATCAGTAAGAGCTCCTCCTTCAAGAAATTCCATAACAACCCACAATTCATCGTCAACAAGGAATGAGTCGTACATTTCCACAATGTTTGGATGATGATAATCGCGCATAATAACAACTTCATTAAATAATAACTCTCTTCGCTGTTGTTTTCGTAAATCCATCTTTTTAACAGCCACTTGACGCGATGAACTTTTTTCTGTAGCGATGCAAACGATACCAGTGGATCCTTCGCCTATTTTAACAAAGTTTTCCAAATTCTCTCTATGTTTTAACGATAGAAATCATTTTTAATTAATTCAATGAAATCAATAATTTTATGAACTTTTATTGTAAAACTAAATTTGGATTTTAGATTAGCGTATGTTCTAAAATTATTAAATAGTGCCATGCTTTTAAAAATTTTAGTTTTAAAATTTTATAAATCCAAAACTTTATTAATTCCTGTTTTATTTAATTCTGATTTCTGTTATTTTTAAATTAAATTCAACGAACATATACCTCGGATCTCCAGGGCTAACAACCATTTGAAGAGCTGCACGAAACTGCTCGTGAGATAATCTTTGTTGTTGTTGTTGCGCTGGAGGTAATGGCGCAGATGGTGGCAATGCTTGCGTCTGTTGTGACGCATTTGGCGCTGCATGTTGTTGTTGTTGTTGTTGCTGTGATGGTTGCGTTTGAATTTGTTGTTGTTGTTGTTGTAGATGTTGCTGTTGTTGTTGCGGATATATAGGCATTTGTTGCGAGAGTGCATATGGTAATGGATACTGATTTTGACCGCTCGGTTGATATTGTTTTTGAGTAATTGCTTGCATATTAATATGAGACTCATTCAATTGATTTGTTTGCTTAATTTGTTGCGAATGCATTGGATATGTTTGTTGTGATTGCTGAACATTGTTATTAACTTGTTGTTCATTGTTGTATTGGAATGGCAACTGTTTTGTTTGCGGAGAAACTGGAGATTTGGCTCTTTGTTGGTTTGGTTGAGCTGCCATTAACTGTTGCGATGGATTAACTGAATGATACGCAACATTTTGATTTTGATTTTGCATTTGCTGTTGTTGTTGAGGTAATATAGGCTGTTGTGGAAGCGGTAACATTGAAAATTTTGCTTTATTAGTCCATATATTGTTATTGTTGTAATTCGCAGCACTATTGCTATAATTTTTATTATTGGCATTATAATTGTGTAATGGCTGCGAATGGATGTGTGAATGTGACGGATGTGATGCTACACTTGAGTTGTGAGAAGCAATGTATGGCTGAGATGATTGTTGCGATTGTTGTGACGATAAAGGTTGAGATGAAGGCATTTGTTGCGAACGATACGATGAGTGCGTTTGCGGATTCAAATTATAGATATTATTTTGATTTTGCGAATGAAATGGTTGGGACAGCGATTGAGATTGAGATTGAATTTGATGATCAAACTGCTGCTGCGTTTGAACGCTATCAACCAAATCGTGTTCAGGCAGTGGTGGCGGCAATCGATTTGGTCGTAATGTCGGCGGCGGTGAATCCGCTTTGCGAAGAGAGTTCGATCGCGTGACGTTCGCGCGTACGTTCGGATGCGACGGCTGAGCGATTATCGCGCAGTTCGATGTCGAACCGCGAACTATTGTATGCGTCTTTATGTCCATTATTTCTGTGTGCGTTATGTTCGACGGATCGATGATCGGTCGCGGACGAGACGACGAAGAGTTGCCTTGAATTAGTGACGCCCATTGCGGTGGAAGTCCAACAAATTTGCCTGTTATTCCGTATAAATCAATGATAAACAGTGTAATATAAACTTATGATAAGATCTCATATATATCTAACCCTCTCTTCTGTCAAATCCTGTGTGAACCCTATGCTCGAAATTAGTTGGCGCTGATATTATTGGCTTCTTTTTCTTTGTTCGAAACATTCTTATTCTGCAAATATTAGAACACATTCTCAATAATTGTAATGTATTTAAAACTAACGCTAATATTATTGAATGAATGGTTTTTATGGCGTAAACAGAAATTGAATGAAATATGAATCTGAATATGAATATCTCGTATCAAATAATGTTACCTGTAATCTGATGTCTGATGAGTATTATTATATAAAAATACTATAAGTAATGCTTAATTTAATATAAACTATGAAATCATAACATATCATATAATAGTAAGGCGTGACAGTAAGCGTTTAAGTGTAAGTCTACGATCAAATGGTGATATCATATTAATGTCAACAACAACGCACTCATTCACTCATTAAAGCTTTAATAGCATTTATCGTTATTAAACGCCATTATATAGCGCTGTAAATGTAAACGATTATAGGGGTCAGTACTGACGAGACTGGGCTAACACTTATTAAATGTGAATATAAAACAATCAATCAATTATTCTATTATGTAAACAGTTTACATGTTTGCTTGTAATTATTTATTTTGAAGTTTTTTAAAAATACTATAAAATGTTTTAATGGAATGTTTTCATATTAAAACGTTTTTACAAATTTCAAAGTTTCGCAATTATTTTCAAATATGCATACAGTATACTAAATTATAACTTATATATACTGTACATGTAATTTCTACTATAATTATTGTCGATATTTAAAGTAATGGTTATATCGATCGATCATATATGGAACAATTGGAATCGATTCACACCACCATTGATAACATTGATTATGATTTAAAATTAGAACCAATACTCGATGATAAATATTATGGCCAACACATCAATACAAGTATATCGTAGATTTTGATTTAAGAACTTTTGATTTAAGAACTCCACGAGAGTTAAACAATTGCATACCGTATTAAACATAACATACGTTTAAATAATACATAACTTTTTTACGTTAAATTAAGAACTTTATCGCTTTAAGAACTTTATTGCATTAAAGCAATTTTACGAGACTGTAAATAATAACTTGATTGTTGAATATTAACGTTTATATTGAACACATGGTTAGTGGTATAACAATTCGAATCACGGTTGTGCTTAATTTAATTGTTGAAGTTCTTAAATCAAAAGTTCTTAAATCAAAATCTACGATCATATATGATTTTAGTTTTCATTTCAATTATAATCAAACGAATTCTTTTTTAATTGAAAATAGTTTATAAACTAAATCTTTATGCAAACGAAATATCCATAAAAATGAATTTATAGATATTAATGCGTTTGCAAACTCAAACCAATGGATAAATGCATTAACAAATCTAAGATTTCAATATAAGCTTATATTCATTCAAAATTTAGTATTTATGTCCGAAACTCAGTTCGTGTAACAATTGTATGCATTTTTTTGCATATTTGTTAGCCTAAAATTTTAGTGCAAGTTTACTCAATTGTCTATTATTGCTAAAATAATTTATATTTACTTTTTAGTTTTAAACGAAATCGAAAAACAATTAGTAATAAATGATTATTTTGTTTACTTTTTAGTTGAAGTATTAGTTTGTGACATTAAAACTGCGAAACAAATATCTTTCATAAATAATTCACTGTCACTCAAATTTCCGTTAACTAATTTAACGCATTTAAAGCGCGTAAGGACTAAATCAAACGCATATCAGATAATATTATGCGTAAATGATAGTAAAAATATGAATATGAATGAAATCACCGAATTTTGTTCGAAATACGAATTATCAAATCCGAAGCCGGTTTTGGTTGCATCGGAAGCGCCATTAACCAGATCTCAATACAATCTATCAGTACAGTTATGGCCAACTAATTTTCACGAAAATAAATAGTTTAGTATTTTCCCGATTTATTTGACGTAATTATTTTGGTTTTTACGGTTTTTTATTGCTTTTATAGTATTTCGAGATGTCTTAATGGAACATTTTTTGATTCGAGAGCGAAAAAAATAATATATTCACATATTTTAAACGCAATTAAATTAAGAGAAAAGAATGGATCGGACAAAGTGGTAGCAATAGTTAGTGATTCTAGTGATGTGGTGGCGATTGGTATGTCTTCAACCGAAACGCATCCTTTAAAGCACGCAATAATGGTTGCTATCGATAATGTTTCTGCACAGCAATCCAGTAATCAATGCAAAACTAATTTGAAAAATATAAACTATTTGTGCACCGGTTATGAGTTTTATGTGACTCATGAACCATGTATTATGTGTTCGATGGCTTTAGTGCACTCACGAATTAAACGGTTATTTTTCTTAGACTGTGATGACAAACAATTTATCAGTGATTGCAATGATAACGCGATTACTTCACATAAATTGCATTTATTGTCGAAACTTAATCATCACTACGAAGCATGGAAAGTGAATTTATATTCTAAATAATAATTGTGGCTAAAATAATAGATTCAAATAATTTCTTATAATTTTTATTAAACTTAAGTTATTAAAGTTAACATGAAAAAATTACTTCAAGTTTAGAATACATTAAATATTAATCTATTAATGTTACATATATTGGAAGACGTAAGTTATTAGATTATATTTTATGGAAGACTTATTAATTGGAAGACTTAAAGGCAGTGATTTAAAGATAATTTGTTTTTAAGACTTAGAGGTGAATTTAATTTAAATTAAATATTTTAAGTTTTTTGCTGTTATAACTTTTTATTTATATTTTCAATCCTTTTCGACTAAAAATTACCGGATTTTTAAAGAATTCTCATAGTTTTCCAAAATTTTTGGAAAATATTATTAATAGATAAATAAACTTATAAAGAAAATAATTTATAGTTTTATTTATATGTTTATTGTTGTTGTTATTTATATGTTTATTCATTTCATTTTCTGTATTCTCAATTATAAATTCTAATGTTTGATTTAAGTTACCAGAACTTAGAAATTTTCTAAAAATAAACGAAATCAAATGAGATAAGTTTTTGGCTCAATTTGGTGACCGAATCTGTGATAAAAATCAAAATAACTTTTGTTTTGCTATCAAATCAAAATAAAATTATCGAAATAAGTTTGTAAAGATTAATTTTAAAAATCCGGTAAAATTTTAAATTAAAAGTTTTTGAAACTCAATTTGTTAAATGTTGGAATTAAAACTTCTAACTTGAAAGTTCACCTCTAACTACGATATGTTAGAATTCTAATTTGTATTAAATTAGCCCATAGTGTCATATTCAACGTGTCTAACTAGCCAAGATTTATATATCGCATACCCAATGACCACTAAAATCGATACCATTATTGTTATACTTCCGACAATAAACGGAACGCTATCGTCTTGTTGTAAGCTTAGTTGATAAATAGGTACTTGTACTCCACTACCAAATCCAACATTACTACAACGAGAACCTAATTAGGAATAAATAAGTAATATTAAACTAATTGTACTAATTATATACAACAGATTATACTGTTAAACAGGCCTCCAATTTCTCCTTCAAACCCCTACACATCTGGTATGGTATGATAAGGTTTCGGAAATTAAGCTTATATTCAAAATATCGGACTGAACTTTACTTCATAAATAATCAAAATTTTTATATACAGTATGCTAACCTTTGTATAACATATAAAATTAACTTATTTATCTGAATTGAAGAATTAAATTATTAGATTTTAAATTATTTGAGAATTATTAGATATAATATTTGTTGGGTCTGACACTTTATCGGACTGGGCTCGAGCTCTAATCATTTTAACGATTTAACAATTTACAACAGCTGTTATCGTACTCTGAGAGAATTTTCCTCTTTCTATTTGGAAAGGTTGAAGTTGAACGTTAGCCAATCGCAAAATCACTACATGTTGTTCTGTTTTTGCTTCGTACAGATTCAAAACTTTAGGTGATGGACACAAATATGATCTTCCGATTGGTGTCGTAAACATATCTAAACTTCCTTTTATTGTTTTTGCCAACTTTTTACTTCCTATAAATTTAAATTAATTTTAAATTTTATTATTTTATCTATAAAAACTTGATCGCAATTACCATAAGTGGATCCGCGGAATAAAGAGTCTGCAGTGTTATATAAAAATTCGATGGAATAAACGCTCCAATTTGTTTCGTCAACCTTTATAGCATTAAGATTCAAATGATTTGAATCGAACTTAATTTACAAAACACTATAAATTTCTGATACTTTTTCAAATATGATTCTTAAGGTAAATCCTCCGATCCATGAAACATCTAAAGTTGGTTTTTCGTCAAGTAAAACATCACATCTCCCTCTACTTGTGGCGTCTATAGGAATGTGTTCATTTATTTGCTAAAATAAAAGTAAAATAACTCATTGTTATACAGTATAAAGTTATCGTTTAGTATTTTTAATGAAAACATTTAATTTATATGTTCTATTGCTTACACGTTAGAATGATTGACATTAATAATAATGAAAACTTGTATATTATATTTTAACTTAATTTTACATGAATCTGATTGATTGAATAAATCTCAATAACTTACAATTCAATATCAATAGATACAAATAATGATGAAAGTAAGCTCAAAATCTGGAAGCCTTTAGCTTAAGCTTAAAAAAATACACACTTTAAGCCAGCTTGTCTGAGCTTGAGCTTATTCTCATCATTAAGTACAATAGAGTAGATTTATATGTAAGTATACCGTATATACTGCCTCTTATATAAGCATTTAATTTAAGCACATTAAGAACCTGATGAAGAGCTTACTTGAGTTCCTCCTTTTACATCATACAGTATTGTGAAAGAAGCTTCAAATTTAGCCAAAATGCAAATGATTCCGCTGTCGTCCCAAACAGTGTACGTAAATGGTGGCGCGGGTTGTTTTGTCGAAAGACCACTTACAAACATTGTTGGCTTAGGACTCGATAATGAAGCCTAAAATTTTATTTTTAAATATAAACTTATAATTTGATTTAATGGTTTAATTTATTTTACTTTTCGTTGTTTTGAAAGCATAATGTTTTTATTTGTGATATTAAATTTGTTTTCTTTAAATCCATGCGAGAACGCTGTGAGAAAAATCAATATATCGATTGAATGAATGCTTTGTCGCACTATTCAAAGCTATTTTATACTTACTGATTATCAAACACAACGTTATTATCGAAAATCTATTCATAATTTTAAATAATAAATAATGATAACATAAGCATTTATGAAGAATTTATGAAGCAATCAAATAAGTTCCAAAACACGATTTTATGCGATATGAAATCCGATTTAAACATTGGTCACTATTCTACAGTGTTTTGATTCTTTACGACCACATTCTTTGGATCGTTCATATAGTGTGTGCTTTTTAAACATTATAAGAATCGTGAATTAATCTGTTATTTTTGTAATAGTTTAAACAAATCAATCTTATAATTTTTGGAATTTAAGAGATTTTTTTGAAATTTAATTATAAAAATTATCCCAATATAATTAATTATTATAAAATTTGTAAAGTACGGTAAGCGGAATGTAATAGTTATCCTAAAATTGCATATGTATTATAATTTTTTCTGCAATAACGGATTCGTCTGTATGTTATTTTTTATGTTCCAAACATTAAGAAAATGCTTATGAATCGAGTCCAGACTTTTTAAAAAATACGAGTTTTTTAAGACTATATTAAAACTTTATGAATTTAAAATATATGAATTATATTATAAATTATAAAATCAAAATAAAAATTGAAAATCATTAGGAATCCATAATGAATCCAAAATAGTTTAAAGTCTCTAAATTTTCGAAATTGCAAAATGTAAAATCTCTGACCAATAGAGTAGGTGTCCACTTTTAAAACTATTTCATTACAGGTAATTAAAAACTTTTTTAGTTTTTGAAGTTTTATCTCTGAAAAAGTCTAGACCCTGCTTATTGCTTTTGCCTAATATTCCAGATTCTATTTATTTCAAAAAATTGAATAATTTCACCAAATAAATATATTTTTAATGTTCTAGAGAACCTAAAATTTCAAAGAAATCTTAAGTTTTACAAACATTATTTAATCATTATTTTAAATATTTTTGTTTTGTATTATCTCTGAACAATATTATTTGTATAATTACTTTCTATAAAAATAATATTTTATTTTATTAAATAATAATGAAAATACAGAAAAGTATAAAATTTGCAATAAATAAATAAATTTCAAATCAAATAAATAAATAAATAAAATTTATAATTATTTAAAATTAATTTCATTGAATGAAATGCCTGTAATATCAGTGATCTGTTTGATGAAAGAGACAAAGCCATGAGCGGTCACTTCTCTGGCAACATCTCCAACAAGATTACCAAAAATGCGCACAATTTCCGAAATAATCACTCCGATAATATCTCCGAAAACACTGCCAACAGTTTGAAGTTTTCCCTTCTTTTTCTCTGATTGATCTTTAATTCTTAATTCTTTAACGTTGTTATAGTTTAACATTTGATGTTGCGATAGAATATTATACAATTCATTATCATTTTTAATGATTTCGTGCGAAACTTTGTTTTTAACGTCAACTTTTTTGGTATCATTTTTTTGACTATTCATTTGAACATTGGGTACATCTTTCAATATTTTTGCTGTAATCAATTTCATGTTAATATAGAATTGGATTTAAGCGTATATTTCTTTTATATATTCGTTATACCTTTATTGGAATGATTAGATTTCTCTTCAATTATCTCCGTTTGATTATATTTTAAACACAGGATTATAATCAAACAAACGAACCAAACTTCCAATTTAAAACATCATTATTAAAACATTTATATTTATTAAAATTTCAAATATAATTAAATTAAAAAAACGAATTTAACTTACAGTTGATATTTCTTGATGAATGATTCATTATATGCTATAATTTAAATTCAGTTTGATTCAAATATTTTGTAATTTTTTTATAAGAACTTTTTGGAAACTTTATTTTAAGCAAAAAACTATAAAAACATTGATTAAATACTGCAATAATAATAATTTAGTTTATTTTATTATAGTCGATAATCGCTCGTTTGTTTATTCCAAAATTGAAATATCTTTTGAAATGTAATAAATTATTAAGAAATAGTTGTCATTTTCTTACTTCACAAACATTTGAAGTTCACCTCAAACAGGAACACTAAAAATGATTTGATGTTATTCTGCTCTTTTTATTTGAGTTCTCTCAAAGGCCATTGACTTTTGAGATTCACCTGAAGTTGAAGATAATTTAGTTAAACAGGTTAGTGAAGGATAAATCTTTATGTCAAGAACGATAACATTTTTATATTTAGTTCAAGTTTGCGACTTACGACTAGGATCTACAAAGTTGAAACACTCAACCAAATAGTTTTGATTCATATACTTTACAATTGAATTTTATACGTCATTAAATTTCAATTAAAAATTTTTCGTTTTTTCCTTTGAAAGTCGTTTTCAAAGTTTTTTATGTTGAAGTTATGAAGAAAATTTTTTAATGAAATATTATTACAACTTTAAAAGAAAGTTTAAAACGAAAAATAATATTCATAGCAAAACTTACTTTTTTCAATAAGAGTCGTGAATTCGGGACAATATTAACAGTAATTTTCCAACACAACACTCGATAAAATTTGTTAAGAATCAAGAATTAAACAATTAAATTATAAATTCTTGTTTTATACAGAATAATCATTACATAACCATTTGAATATAACGTTAATTAAATAATACATAAGTAAAGATCCAAAATAGTAGCGAGAAAGGTATGCAAAACTAGCGCTATAAATAGCTTTAAAATTTAAAAAATAGCAATAAAAATAGTATTTTTTTATATAAGAATTTCCATGTTAATGGAAGTATTATAAATTTTTTTATTAAACATTGAGTTTTTATTGTTATTAAAACAGACCACATAAAACTAAAGTAACTCTAATGAAAAAATGAAACATATTTTGAATTTTTTCAATACAGTAGGCTTATTAAGATTTTTAAAAAAAATATATGGGTTTCATAAAACTTATTAGATTAAACGATAATTTTTCGGATTATGGAAAAATGGCAACTAAAATAGCAAAATAGCTATTATCATTTTAGCAAAATAGCATTTATAAATGGAGTTAAAACGAATCCATGTTATCTGATTGGAGTTTATAATTCAATTATATGCTTCTAACTTTTGAAATGAAAAAGTAGCAAATGCTATCATTTGCAATCTCTATATAAGGTATAAGTAATACTTTTACAAAAAACAATAGTCAATCGTTAAGCTTATAATCTCAATAAATTGCAAAAAATTATTTAAAAACACAATTTAATTTTGAATTCATTACATAAGATACAGAAAGTTTATCGAATTGTTATTACAAAATATTTCTAACGTTAAGTTAATTTTATACTATTGGTTTTGTATCCATAATATGTTAACAATTACCGGTATTAATATTTCAATAAAAAAAATTATTAAGTTAAGTTTAAAAATATAATTCGATAATTTATTTACATTAAAACCGTTTTTGAGTTAATTTAGTTAATTGGAAAATATTTAAACATTAATTTCTTGTATATATCTATGTCAATCTCAAGAAACAGACAAAAAATAACTGTTTCGACTTGATTGCTATATTGATTTGAATCGAACCACTCTCTAACAGTTTTTAGCGCAATGTGAGCCGCATTTTCGTTCGGATATCCATAAATTCCTGTCGAAATACATGGAAACGCTATAGACTTGAGATCATTTTGTTCCAATAACTCTAAAGCAGTTTTATAACAATTTCGAAGTAAATCCGGTTTTTCACCGACAGGTCCAACAGCGTGAACAATGTATTTCGCCGGTAATCGATAGCCACCAGTGATTTTACACGAACCAGTATCACAACCGCCGAGTGTTTTGCACTCCGACTGTAGCAGTTGTCGATCAGCTGCAGAGTGAATGGCGCCGTCAACGCCTCCTCCGCCCGCCAATCGCTCGTTAGCGGCGTTAACGATAGCGTCGATCTCTAATGTGGTGATATCTCCAGTGAAAATCGAAACTTTTCGATTTATCTCACTATTGACTGAGTATTCGTTACTATCTTTGAATTGATTTAAATTCGTTTGTTTTGACGCGAAATCATTCCACGTTTCGATATCATTGATTCTCACGAATTGATCGCCACATTTGTATTGTTGACGTTTGTGTTCAATACTCATCGATAAATATCGATCTAAAATAGATTCAATTCAATTAAATTTCGACAAAACACGTGATTTTGTGCACATCAATACAGATATATACAGATGTCATAAATTGATACCTTTTTCCTCTTTATAACTCATTTGATGATAATTAACTTTGTTAATCAATGTAAATGCGATTAATGGTGAAAGTGATGGATGAAACAAATATTGCGTTATTTTATAGATTAGCATAAACTCAACGATTGATGTATTGACGTGTTTATATTGAAGTACTGTATATTCGCAACAAAATATAAATAAACTATTGATAGTCCATAGCAGTCTACAGTACAGTAACTCTATATAACTTATAAACTATAATAGACTTGTAATCGGGTACCCGAAATATCGGGTTTGGGTCGGGTACCCGACAAAATTGTCAGGTAGGGTTCGGGTTCAAAGCTGTCGGGTTCGGTCGGGTTTTACAGTTTTTAGTGCTAACCCGACTTTTCTTGAAGGATCTATAAAATACAATCAATTTTCTTAATAAAAATTTAATTTATAGATTAAATTATAATGTCAAGTTGTAATATTACTCCAATTTTTAATTCAAGTTTTTCTTTATAAATATTTAAAAATTTGTTAAAATTTGCAATTTAAACTATAAAAATAATTTCGGATGTCGGGTTCGGGTCTGGTACCCGACAAAATCCTCAGGTCGGGTTCGGGTCCGGTCGGGTTCTGAAAATTCAATTGATTCACTAGTCTAGACTATAAGCAGTGAGTCAAAGTCAGTGATACGACGCCATTCTGCGTAGTTTAGTTATGTTAAAAAATTATGTATAAACAAGATCGGAACGGTCATAATATCTGACTTGACAGTTAATAAACTTTTATTTTATTTCAAAAACATAAATATCA
>JAQGAW010000103.1:0-44014 GCA_034698025.1 Phthiracarus crinitus
CCTCGCAGACTATAATATGCTAAAAGTTAAAATCTAATAATAAGAATATTTGTCTTTCTCTCCCTCAGGAGAAATTGTCATGCAATCCATTATAAAGTGCATTAATAATTGCTTTTCAATAAAGTAAGAGTTGCGAGAAATCGTGCATAAAAATATGTTTATCATCGCATAAATATCGAGATAAAGTTTTATTAGAAATTGAGATAAAATATTAACTAAATCTTGGAGACAATTTTGATGTCTACACAATGTATTGAACAGATAATCGAGATAAATATAGGCTTATAATTTAAAATTTATTATTCAAAAAACCCATAAAAATTAAGTTAAAAAATATAATAAAATGCAGTCACAAATAGAAGGTGAATGTTAATAGCCATTTATGCAATTAGAGTCTGGTTTAAATAAACTAAAACTACGATTTAGATTACGAAGCAATCCATATATTATAACTTATTTGTATTATAACATAAACGCAAACAAACGGTAATCGCTGTTTAATATCTCGAAATTCGAGAAATGCATTAGAAAAGAGCTGATAGTGTTTTATTGAATATGAAACTGAAATGTTTATTTCAAAAAAACACGACAAAAACGAAAAAACTAAACGCAGCATAGTTTATATATATATAAACGTTTTAAGCGTTTTAATATTAAGTGGATGTGATTGCATACCTTCTACCAGTTTTGGTGATAATCATCTCAGTCCCGAGTTCGTGAAACTTTTCCCATAAATCTTTGGTCTCTAAGTGCGCGTCGACGCGCATTAATTCATCGCAGTTACACTTCGGAACGCACGCCGGATTCATTTCGGGCTTGTTTTTGTCGGACTTCGAGGACTGACTAGAAGATGATTTGGCCGCCGATGACACCTCTCTATCTTTATCGCTGCGATCGTTCGTCGTCTCGTTTCGGTCATCTTTGGCATCAGAAGACGAGACGTCGTCACTCTTTGTCAAGTCTTCATTATCTAGTGATGTGAGTGAAGGCGATTTGAGATCTTTGCGTAGACTTGTCATAAGTTTCACCTTTGAGTGGTCAAAGTCGAAATTGCTATCACCTCTCGATGAGAGAAGAGCACTCGACGAGTCGTGCGGATGAGGAGGAACTGTTATCAATAATGTTATGAAATACGTTAATCGCTATTATTTGTGATCAACCAATATATATGACAGCTATTATATTTGCTATTAGCTATTATTGCTTTATTATCAGTTTCGTGAATAAACACACCGCTATTATATCAAACAAAAAAATAGTAGCGATGTTAATGTTCATATCAAATATAAATATACAGTAATATATGAGAAAAATAAGAAGTGGTGCCACTATTGTTAACTAACAAATACTATGTTATACCCTCTTATCTATTCGCATACTACTACATACTACTATTCAATTATTCACATTTACTGTAAAAAAAACACTTAAAAATCATAGAAAACTTTTATTGTAGAAATACATTACTTTTTTTAGAAAAAAAATTGAATCCCATTTTTTGTCTGGTATTGTATTACAACTACGGTAGGATACGCTGTATTAGTTAATGTGACTGATTGCTAATATACTCCTACTTTGAGCTTATGCTATGCGTTTAACTATAAACTATTCTTCGATGGCAATGGCAATGGTAATGCAATGCCAGCACTACTATCAGCCATCTATTGCTATGTATCGCAATATATATAAGCTAAGCAATGATTGGTGTTGACTTCAACACGTCAATGAATGCTCCCTATTCCTGAAAGGAGTGGTCTATACTATGTTTTTTACATATGAGACAACACTAGCGAAACAACACTATTGGCTCTGCAGTATTAATCTCACACCAAACAACTAGTATATGAGAAAGTGCTGCTACAGCTTGAACAGTCTAAACAGTCTATCTATGAGAGGGGCAAACATACATTATTCTCTGCATCTGTGGGGGTTTAATAGAGTATGAGTATATGTGTGGAGAAAAAAATACATTGAAAATACATCTTTTTTTACTCTGCACTACTCTTGAGTTATTTTGTTGTTTAAGCGCTCCTAACAGGTAACAGATGCTTCGTGTTAGCAAAATAGCGCAAACCTTATCTTCAAATCGATAATAAGAGCCGATATATATATATGTTGGGCTTTCACTGTAACAGAGGCTTTCCAGCTATAATGTTAATGTTAGTGCTGTTACTTCTTTGATGCTTATTCAATATTAGCTCATAACTCATCGGCAAAAACTTGCTTACAAATATAAAATGTGAGACTGAGAAACACTTCAAAAGCCAAACCATAAAGCAATTCACTATTTTTTATTCGTTTCATTGTTATTCTCTTATTCTCTTTCAGTACACTCATGTACACAGAATTTTTTTTGCTGTTCTGATGTCGCCTTTAAAATGTCTATAATACGTAATGTAATGTATTGTAGTCGAAGAAAAATAGTAACAGTTTTAGGGAAATTGAATCTCCTTTTATGCAAATTGTGTTACAATAAAAAAGAATAAAGCTTTTAAAATATCTAAAAGCGAAATATATAAGTTAACCTTTTAAATATACACGTTATATATAGAGTTACATTTCGGAGGTTAACAAACAAAAAAAAATACCAACGAAACAGAGAAAGAGAAAGAAGTAATACATAAAATTTGTTGGATACAATTTTCAGATCAAATTACGTGCACAATAATCACAATAAGCGCAATAATGTAAGCACAGAGAGAGATCATGACTAACGCGCGTAAAGGGCAGCGCTTTTCAATAGCAGTGCATTCGCCTCGGCATTCACGAACAAATTGTATCATGCAATCAAGTGATATGTCTTCAAATTGATTTTTTGATTGTGTGAACCGAGCAAAACAATGGCACAGCAACAACGCTACCGTTCGCTTTTCGACGTCGCCTTTTCAGTGTGCTTAACGTCGAACTCAATTGAGAGACCAATTACTGTGCGCTCACAAAAAACGCGCTGCAAAACAGTGTGCAAAACACTCACACTTCGGTACGCAAAGTAACTATTGATATAATGCGTATCAAAAATTGAAGTTTTTTTGATTCCGTTTTTTTATTCTGACTCATTGTTACCACTTCTTCCTCTTCTTCGCCTTTTTTTCGGTTTATGTGTGTGAGTTAGAGAGAGGAAAACGGATGAAATAAAATTTTAAAAAGTTTTAGTAGTGTCACGTCGCGCGCATCTTCACGTTTTTATATGCCTTTATATATCTATATGTTTGGGATATAATAATCGCCGCATTCTTCATGATTCCTAAGCTATTACTAGTTTCTAGTCTTTATATAACATATTATAGTTTTTTCTCAAACGCGTTGTTACTCTTTGTTTTTCGCTCCGCAACAGCAATCCTCGCGACCAATTTTGACTTTACAGTGAATGATGAGTGCACTTCTTGGGAGGTCAAGCGAAATGATGAGCACAAATATGTGATTGCATTCGCGCCATTGCCATATATAATGCATTACTCGCTCTCTACAGACTCTAATACCATTCTCTACGTGTATCGCAGCAGATATAGCTTTATATATCAAAAGTAATATATATTTTATATATTAAAGCAAAACAGCGTAAATGACGTGGGAATGTGTCAAACAAGATGATATAACTACTACTATAGAAACGAATCAAAATGATATGAGAGAGAGAATCAGAGAAAATAAAAGAAGAGGAGAGAGAGAGAGAGAGAGAGAGAGAGAAATCGTTATGCTTAAGAAAATGCCGACTTCAGAGTTTGCCAGTGAATAAGTCTAAGTTTCTAGTTTTTTCTTCACTATGTATAATTTTTTATACATAAAAATTAATCATGAATCAAAAAAGATTGTTCACCCTTCGCTTAGCGTACAAACAATGAGTAAATCTCTTCGCTGTTTTTTATATTGCTTTCCCTTTTGGTTAGATTTAAGTTTTTAAAGTGTATTAAATTAGTGAAGCGAATACAATTTTTGAATACATTTAATTTTAACTTATTAAATATAGATATTTCTGGAAAAGGGTTAACTTTATTAGGTCTCAGCGGTTATTAATTAGTTTAATTAGAGCCTCACTCTAATCATTAAAGTATTTTGTATTTGGTTTTGTGGTTAATTAAATCTTATATTGCATTAGTAATATACAGTAAATTATCAACAAATTATTATCGTCAGCAGTGAGAAGTGGGCCTAAATTTAAAACTTGTGACTCCGGGAAACAATATTTACTTGTTTAGCATGCATTATCCCGCATATGGATTGCCATCTTTTTTGATAGCGATAAACAGAAAAGTAGAGCGAAACAAAATTGATTGTTTTAGATGTTAGCGATAGATATGCTTCCGGATTGTGGTTTAATGCATATATTTTTCGTATACAGTATGGCACACATACATCATAAGTTATCAATTAAATTGATCTTTATTAGCGTTCTCTATATCGCCATATTCTAAACCAATTGTATATCTTCTATAAAAGCCATTTGAGTGTCAGTATCAACGGAAACGGTCGCAGCATGTTATCCAATTCCAGGTGCTATGCTGTCTATTACTGAGAAGTGATTTACTGAAAGAACCACTAACGAGAGACCCGAGCCTTTAATTGTCAAATTCGCATCTGTATTGTGAATGAGTGCACACTCTATTGCTATCATATCAGTATGTATTAGTTTTTATTTGATTTTATAATTATATGTATTTTTGATATATTCACACATTAAAAAAAGGGCCAAAAATTCTTGAATAAAAAATGAATGTAAAATTTATATTACTTCGTTACAGTACATGAATTTTTCGCGTTAAAAAATTCTTTTGCGAAGCATTCAACAAAAATGTATTTAAAGAAAATTTGGAGTTAACAACTCAGAACACAGTACACTACAGTGCACTAAAAAAATTTTCTTACTTTCTTATCGCTGAATTGATTGATAGGAACTGGAGCTGAACTTTTCTAAACTCATCCCAAATTGTAAAGACTCTGAACATAGTTAGATCTGCTAGTATTGATAAGAGATCTGAGAGTTATGGTTGAGGGCAATAGAAAATGATCGTTTTCAATATATTTGTACGTCAAATCGTCATATAACAAAATACTGGTATCGCGACTATGAAAAAGATGAAGAAAATAGGAATTCTGATTAGAAAGTCGGACGAAAAATAAAATTTACTATAATAATGAACAATGAATGAGAATGTGTGAGAACTGTTTAGAAGGGATTATTTCAGTTGTGAAGCGCTGCCAACTTATTGAGCTCATTGTACGGTAATTCTCGAGACTCGCTATAATAAACTGAAAACTTTGAGCGATTTGTGATTTTCGATTTAGTGACTTATTATTGTGTCCGTTTGTCCTGATTTTGTAAAGCAGCTAAAAAAGAATGGCAATCATCCGTATAAGAGTGGATCAACACAGAGCCTCTTTCACATTACATGTCTGCTCCTCTATCATGATATATACGTATTCCATGGCATTCTGTTTTGAAAAGAGTACAGACCCTCAGTCCATATCAGATCACGTCATCTCGCATTGAATAGTAGTTACTCTTTCTTTCTCTTATTCTAGTATTTGTAGTGACTATTGACTGTTCATAGAGCCAAACGTACCACCTTTACCGACCACCCAATCAAACACAGAATTCTATTCGTATTCTGCAATGGATACGATGCTTATCTCGGATATTTGATAATTTCTAAAAAATGATAAAATTTTATAATACACGACATTAATTATGTCCCAAACTGCGAACTTCGACAGTATAAATCATTATTACGGTACACTTGTTTAACTGAATACTAATTATATGTTGGTCTTATATTTTCCAAAAAAAGAGTATGGAACCACTAATCTTTCTTAAGATCTAAAAGCAAGCCTCCCATCCCACTCCCCATGCCATCGGAATCTGGAACTTCCTGGTGGTAATCATTAATTATCGTTGCAATAAATAGAAAATTAAATTATTATTTTGCAAAAAATGTTTGAAATTTTAAAATATATTCTCTGCTTTCGTATTATTACGTGACATAATAATATTGAACAGATATAATATGCGAATACGATTTAGCCATAAATGTGTTAAGCCATTAATGTAAATTGTGAAATGCCTAAACCTAATGCTTTTTTCTAATCTTTTCAAAGTGCAGTAAATATTAAATTTAATAAAAGTTTCGCGAAAACCCATTTCTCGCCACAACACTTGCCTCTACTTTAGCTTTTATTAGTATAAACCATACTCTGGTATTACGTGATATGAAACAGATTTCTGAAAAATTTTTTAAATCAAATTATCGTTTCACCACAAAACTTAACTTATTAATAATGTATATTATTTTTCAACTTTAATGCAGTATTTTTTTGAATGTGTTGTTAATGTATATTGAAAATTATAGCACTTTTCGGATACGGCTTTTTTATCAACAAAAAATTCAATTTAACTCAAAAGTTTTTTTTTGCTGGAAAAAAGTTATTTATGGATAAATGTCTCGGAATAATAACAATAATATAATGCAGATAATTATGATGAATAAACAGCAGCTTAAAAAATATTCGCGACACTTATATATATATACACACAAAGATTAATGATATTTTTGGTAACTGCGGAAATAATATTCAGGGCATAAATTGGCTGAAAAAACCTAATTTTACATTTTAAACATCGCTTTGTGTGTGTGCGTAAAAAAATACACTAAAATTCATTACATGGCCAAAAGTTATTGAAACCTACCGCTGCTTATCTCATCAACAAATTTCCCACTTGAACAACAAGTATATACGCATTGCATTACATTTATTAAAAAAAACAGGCAAAAAATCGCTTAAAGGCTCTCTTAATTTTTTTCTTCCGTTTCGTGTAAATTAATTTCTAAAAGTGCAACTTTTCTTTTTGTTTGTGCGATCATTAATAAAAATTAATATTATCCCCTTTCAAACACTTACACATACGCACATAAACACGAAAGCATCCGCTGATCAGAGGAATGGCGTGTAAGAATAGAATTTCAATATAAATGAGAATCAACTTTCGCAGCATTCGCTCCATTTCTGCATTGCTATCATGTGTGCCGCCGCTTCTCTCTCTTTTTTGATTACTTTTCATTTGGAGGCTCTCTTCAGATAATATTAATGCTTTTTCTTCATGTCAGCTCTGCTTTTCTTTTAGTTGTTAATCGTTTTGAGAGAGAGAAAGAAAGAGAGAGAATGTTTGGCCCGAAATAGCATTTCGATATAATAAGCAACGCTGTATTTAAAGTGTTATCTGTTCAGAGGTATTATTTGGAAAATTACTTACTTATACGGCTATTAGCGGTCGTATAAAGCAATAAATTAATTGCGGTAAACAATAAATTAAAAAAATTCTCCATCAAAAGTAGTTTATACATTTAATATGAATGGTGAACCGCTTGGACAAGTGGTTTGGTTCGGGTATAAAAGAATGTTGTGATACTTTAAAACAATGCAATGTTCAATGCTATTATTTTACATATGGAACGGCAATGAATGGCTTGAGGCAGTAATTTTATTAGAAGTGAAGTGTTAGTTGTGGGCTGTTCTTTGGATGAGAGTAGAAAAGGGCAATTGTATGGTAACATGAAAATACCTGTTACTTGCAAAACATTAATGCATCATTCTATCCATAGATGAAATTAGCGCTTCTCGCTGAAAATTATCCGCCTTTACTATAAGTGAGGCGGCATTCGCTCTTAGGTGGGAATAGGGGTAACACACATGCAATAATGCAATATAGAGATATTGCAGGGGCAGGGGTATCAATATTGGTAAGTTTTTGGGCCAAACACAGCGATAGGGGGAAACGGGTGTTTCTTCCTATAATTACACCTCATAAATTTTCGACTGTCTCTACCATCGCCTTGTAATTATATCGCCGCCGCAATGACTACATTTGGTAAGAGAAGGCGGCACAACAATTTTTGCTGTTATGTGTACCCGAAACAAGAACACGTATAAAGTGTATAAGTGCTGCACCTTTTGGGCATCACATCACACACACACAGATCTCTCTCTCTCTCTCTCTCTCTCTCTCTCTCTCTTCGGCTGCGGTCGTGGTGGCCTCCAATACATGCACCTTCTCCACAGGAGGTTCGTCAACGGCTCACACATTCCATCATCTTTTAATTTTTCACAAGATATAAATTACACTTATGAACGAAGAACGAAACGCATTTTTGTGTAAACTTTTTTGCCTTTCGTTAACTTCTAAAGCATGCGTTCATTTAAAGTTTGGCTGTTATGTGCCTCTGTTTGCAAAGCTCTCTTCAATCTCTCTTTTGTTTCAATCCAGAGCAGAGCAAAAAACAGGAAAGGATGCGATGCCGCGATAAGATCGCAGAATTCAATTACATCCTAAATTTTGTACTAATTTTCTGGAGAATAAAAACAACCATTACTTATCTGCGCTTAATTTTTATTTTGTTGTCGCATTAAATTACTTGACACAGTTGTTGTGCTGTGTTGTGTGTGTTGGTGTGGATCGCAGCTATTTTTTCTTGTTTCTCTCTACTCCTCTATACATAATACTATGCATATGCAAATTGCGAACACAAAAATTAATTAATAAATTACAGGATTTTGATGAACACATGCACACATACACACACAAACACTTTGTGTAATAAGATCTTTATCTTGTGTTATACTCAAGACCTGTTAAAAGTGCTTAAGCAGTGTTTCAATCAGAATGAAAAATTGTTGAAATGTTTTTTGGTGGAGTGAACGCGAAATAAAAATAATAAAAGCTATTTTAACATTAATTAGTTCGGGAATGAATGAGAGAATATAAGTTGGAATTTTTTAATCGCAATGTTTAATGCATTAAAGAAATTTTATATTTAAGTATAATATGTATAAATTTAGTTTCCTTACTCTGTAAGAAATTTAGAATTTTTTATATTTTTTTCTGTCTATTGTATTATAATTATATTTTAAATTTATAAAATAAAATTTATTTCCTGATTTTTAAAACTTATAAGTCGACAGATTTTTTTGGCGTATAAACATTACATAATTGCTTTCATGATTTAAAACTGCTATTCAGATGAGTGATAAATAGGCAAGAATTATATTAAAATATAATTTATTTAATACTATACTGTATTTATAATATTCATAACTTTTTATTTTTCAAAAAATTAATATACTTAGCGATCGTTTTAGCGCAAAACGGCAATAATTGAGAGGATAAAACGTAAATTTATTAATGCAAGTTTAATTCTCTTATCAAAATTGGAATAATCTTTTACGAAAAGAAATATCATTATACATTTACGGTGTTATCGGAAAATCTCAAAACAGTGTATTAAATTTACAGTAAAAACAAAATCTATTTATAGTGAAGAAAAGTGCGGTAACTGTACTTTATCGTAATGCCATATTATTTTAAAAGAATATATCAAATGGTAAGAGTAGGAGGAATAGTGGATTCAGTTTCTTTTACATGTAATCTCCTCTATGCATGTCTATGCATGTAATATTTCCTTTAGTTTAGATAAAAATAAGAAAAGAGAAGCAAATTAGAAAAAATAATAATATGAGCTTTAAAGGCACCGCTCTTTTTATTCTATAACTTCAAAAGATTGGTTTGTTTTCTCAATCAAGAAAAAATCTCTTTTGGTTTGTCTCTACAGACACGTACGCGCAATGAGTTGGCATAAGCGTACAGCATATCCATGGCCAGCACAGCACAATCTGGTTTTCAATTTGTTTGAAGCGGTAACTCTATTGCGTGTCTCAACTCGTGTCCCACAAGGGAGAGCCAGAAAGTGAACTGCATTTTCTTCAGTGATCTCTTTTGTGTTGGGAAGATATTTTACTTATTATATACACTATACCACTACACACTGTATACACTTATACTACAGTTGTTGTAGTTGTAGACTTACTACACTAGTACTGTATACTGTATACGATACTGTAAACTAGAGTAGTATCGTTTTAAAGAATAGTCTCATATATTCTCGATGAATAATGGCCAACAAAATGTATGAACTGCTGGACATCACTTGAACCAACAACAGAATGGGTTCGAGTATGTGAGGTATTCTGTCAATGTTTATTCTCAGCCCATTTAGACTATTGTCCGCAACCATTTTTCGCTGCGGGTATAGATATTTGGTCATTGCATTGGAAACAAGAAGTTTTTCGCAAACACTACAGGGTGTCAATGACGAGCCTAAACTACTAAATATATAAATCAGTGAAGAGTTAAAATCAGGCGTGGCATAAATACAGGTTTACTCTGCAGTCTAACAACGCAGCGGGACCTCAAACACAATAATACCTATAAACTTGTGTCCGCATGATGTCTTCACGAAAAACCAGAAACTAAAGAAATAACATCTCACACGAATAAAAGGTGATATTTAATGCGTTGTTTTTCGCATTGCAGATCTATGGTACTGGTAATTCCACATCATTTTCGACCCAATCGTATTACAATAGTATTGGCTTTTCTGTTCGCACTCACACAACAAACATAGTTAACTAACAAAAACTTACGCTTAAAGTAATACCTCACTGTATCTTCTTCTGGCACCAGTTTTCCTATTCTTCAATGAACCGTAGACCAGACTTGCTTAACAATTGTGTCTATTGATTCCTTTCAAATAATCCTCAAACGATACGATATGAATACTGTTTAAACTTAATTAAATTTGAATCAATTGGAAAGTTGTTAACATTATAGATGTATATATCGTTGGAGAGATTACAAGAAAGGAAATCGAATAATATTGTATGATTCTTATGCTAATCGGTTGTGCGGTATAAAAATGGCAAACTGGTGGCAAAAGAAGATTAAATACTGTAATTTTATAACGCAGTTTTTGTATAATTTTTTTCGTTCGTTCTGTCTTTCTTAATATTATCGGGCGTTTATCTTCATAAAGAAACTTTTAAAACTCTTTTTTTTTTCGTTTTCTGAACACTGAATTATAGAATCAAGTTTTAATAAACTACATAATTGTTTGTAATTATTCGCCGGCGTATGGTTAATGGATTTGGCAATTAATTGTTTTTATGCTTGTTTTTATAATTATCGTTAAATTATTTGACTCCTAAGATAACAAACTGTTTGTATGTGAATTTGGCGAAAACATTCGCAATTAAAACAATAATACAAGTGCCAAAAATTTACTGTAAACAATAGTCATATTAAACCGAAATGCCTTATTGCGTGTAACCGATAACGAAATGTATCCCTAAAAAGGAAATAAAGCCATAAACAACACATTAATTACGATAAATTTATAAACATCGCTTTGTTTATTATTTTAAAATTCTAGGAATTAATTTCATACAACATTTTCAAAACTTTTTTTTGAATAAAATATTTGAAAAATACGTGTAATCATAATCAGCAGTTATTAGTTATTGTAATGACTAAAATAAAAAATTAATGAAAAATAAGGAAAATATCTTTTCATTCTTTTCGCTTCTTCTTGACATTAAACGATCAACACTTAACAATAATTTTTATTTAAAAAATTAAAGTTTAATTTTCTGCTAACGATATAATGGGATAATAAAAAATAAAATATGATAGTCATAGGATGTGAATTGTTTTCTCAAGGCTTTCGATGTGTTGATAATGATGAACATAATCAAATAGCATCAAATAAAAGCAAAACAAATTTTTTAATTGGATAAAACTTTTTTACATAAATATTTCTTTGCAGAATTCACTCTCGAAATATTATATTTCTGTTGCCCCAAACTGTAAAACCTCTAAAGAAAAAATTCCAAATATAATTCTCGCAGCAAATCATATATTATTTATATAAAGTTGCATTCAGTGGTATTTTTTCCCCCTTAAGGCCACATACGAAGTGTGTGCACACACACACTAAAAAAATAATATATATATTTTTTAATATGATAAAAAACACGGCATTAAATTATGTTATACAATACTTATTTATTTTGCGAGAAAATATGAGATCATAACTATAAACACATTCACTAAATATTAGTTTTGCTGATTTCAAAGTCTAATAGTTTGAATCTTTAATTATCTGTCCTATTATGGGATAAGATTGTTATTCTATTTGGTCTGCGGTTACACAATAAAATGTATGGCGCAATATCGTCATTATATTATTTTGCTAAACGATAAAAATTAATCTTTTGGTTCTCTACTTTAATATTCTGTTGCGATAATTATTGTTATTTTTTCAGGAAAGTTTTTTTTCGTTAATCCAACCAACATATAACAGAATGTAAAGATAATAAATTAGCTGCAGTTGTTTTAATTTTAAAATTAATTTGATGGCAGCAGACATATAAATTAATTGTGAAAACTTACGAATGTCTAAAATGCAACAGAAAAATTGAAATATTGTGAGAATGGAGGGGAAAGAAAATATCATAATTGGACAGACAGACGCAGACATTGACATAGATATCGTAGATGAACACAGACACAAACGGAGACAGAAAGTGGATGCTAGAAAGGGATCAAAGTGCCAAACGCATTAGTCGTAATTTTTTATACGCGAAAAAATATGCGAAAACTTCCAGCAGCGTTCAGACAGTAACTGTAATTAACAAATAAAAAATTATGATAAACTCGAAATTTTATTTTTGATTAATATTTAAACGCAAACGAAAATATGTTTTTGCCTCCGAATATGTTTCTGCTTACAGCTTATTATTATATAACTAAAGCTCATAATTTGCGCTCTCTTTCAGAAGAAATATACGCTCTAAGTGTTACGAGTAGGGGTTTCTCCTTAATTAGTATCATATTTTTGACCACACATAACACACTCTGCCACACAAATTGTGAAATCTTTTTGAAAGAATGCTGCGTTTAAAAGATAGATTATGGCTATGAATATAGAAAGAGCAGTAACCATATGCGCCAACACAGCGAAGGAATAGTTGTGTGTGAGTGAGAGAGAGAATGAGAAAAGTAATGAATATCTTCTGTTAGTTTGTGAAATGTTTGCATACAAGTGATGCCATCAAACCATAAATACTGAACGCATTGATGCACTGACGCTAAACCCATTTTTTAACGAAAAAAAGAAAGAAATGGAAAAAAATTCCACGGAAGCATCTCTTCGTCGCGAATAACTTAAAAGATATCTTTTGTTCGTTTGGAAAAACAAAATATTTCAGTATTTTATAAAAAATGCTCGCACAATACACCCCTTTATACAGTAATTTATGTCACCACCGCATACTAGAGTGCATGTGTTTGAATCTCTTTGTTCAATACCATTGTTAACACTAATACTTGTCTGGAAAAGTAATATAAGCACAAAAAGTAATTAATTCGTTGCCTCTGACAAAGTAAACAACAATAGCAAAAAATGCATTAACAAAAAATTAACGACTAAATTAATTACACTCCGATCACGAGACTTAAAGGGTTATTTCTCTGCCAAACCAACAAAGAAAACCGTTCAAAAATGAAAATATTTTTTCCTTCAAAATTCACTTAAACAGAAGCAGTCCATCATTGGAAAAGTAATACAGTATACATTTGCTTTTGTAGTATGATGTGTGGAGTGAGTGGAAGTGCTATCACTTAATGTATTTGAAGTGCTGCTGCCTTTTCTTTATGCCAAATAAATTTTCCCGAACAGTTTTTATATATACAGATATACGGCATATATTCGCAACAAAATAAAGAGGAGAGCAGCTGTAAAATTAGTGCTATGATAGGAGCGCACAGTGTTGTGCAAAAACGAAATTTTTATGAAACCACCCAACAGGGTATCATTGATGCAGAGCAGAAAAAAGAATTTCTGTGGAAGAGAGGCGCACAGCTCAATGACATTCTTAAAGAGCTGCAAATGCAGTGCGAGATGACACGCTTTAATGTGCAAAAGACTTAATGCACAACTCTTAGCTAACTCCGCGAGACTCCTCTTTCTAAGAGATCATCCATATGTTTACGCGTCGCTGCTGTCTCTCTCGTCCAATAGTTCCCAATAGTTTAAGTGCATTATGAGTTAAACGCGAAACCCTATTAGTTGTCAAACATTTCAAACATAATAACTGATGGTTTAGCGAAACCATTCATAACAGCCTTGAATTTAATAAATTATATTCGGGATATTTTAAAATAACTGAAACAACAAAGATCATAGTTTCAACATATCGTACTCTATATTCAAATTTGTTACTTGTTTGGCGCACTTATGAATTTCCATATATTATTAAATAAATATATATTATTTAAGTCATTCCACTTTATTTAAGTTTGCTGTTGTGTTTTACACCTTTAATAATGTGATACTAATTTTTTAATGGCTAATCCGTTTAGAATACTGAATGAATAGAATTAAATTAAAGTGCCATAACAATGATTCAAAAATGCGTTAACGAAAAAAAACAGTGCATTATACATGTATACAGTGTATAACTTATATGTGTATATGTGTTGGGAATAGTATATCGAAGATGCAGTTAGAGTTGGAGTGCATTTACAAATACATAGATATTTGTTGCGAGTTTCCTCAACTGTCTTCATGCTGAGTGACTCGATGGTGATGGTGCTTCTTGATGGCAAGGAATGCAGGATATCGACAGCAACGTGAGAGAGACTAAAAAAACTTAACAGCAACGGAACAGAAGAACAGAACAGAACAGAACCCAATATCGCGAAATACGAATCAGCATTGGTTCAAAAACTGATGCATGAGAATAGGCGAACGCTTTTTTTGTACGGTATGTGCTGTTGTGCTGTTGCAATCAAATCAAGTGCAACATAAGAGCGCATTCGACATAACATCGTAGAGCATAACAGCATAAGTAGCAGCAGGATTGCTAAATATTCACAAATGCCTCGTCTCATCAATCAGTTAGTAATCCTGTAGCAATAAGCGCTGGATATATTCGGGCCCACAGTTAGGACCTCACACGTCAACAATATTTTCATCTTAAGACGTTCGCTGATTTAAGTGGAATGTTGCCATTTCTGTTGCCATTCTGGCAAATCGTGGCTTATTATAATTATTAGAGCCAGCGTTGCACCACTACTACACGCAGAGTCTTAACTATTGATATATTAAACTTGAGTGATATGAGTTTATTTTTCAAATTAATTGCTAAGTTGTTGCGAGAGTTAACTCACTGAATAATAAATAAGATGTATTAACTATTTTCTGTGACTAACGATCAAAATAGTGCACATCTCTCATAAACGTTTCTCCAATACGTGAACAATATTCTTCACCGGGTTTTTGTTATGCTTTTTAGTTTCACTTATTTACACATTTCTAACTTAATTACCTGTTTTGGTTAAGAGCATTCAAAAGATTGCATTAAATTAGAAATAATTATATTCGTTTTTTTTCAATTAAAAACCAAAAACTTTTAAAAGATAAGTATAAAATATTTATAATTGATAAACATTGATAAACTAGATACAGGTATTAAAAAACGAGTGAACCGATGTCATAGATGTCATATTAATTATGACGTTAATTAGCTTAAAACATGTATTAAAAGTTAGCCATGATTTGTTGTTTCATATTTGCAAACAAATCATAATAAAATGATGTATAATTTTGTTTTGGTTAATTAACGCGCAAACGTAAGATAGTAAGTATATATTCTTGGAAAACAAGCTAAACATAAAAACACAAATTTTATTTATTTATCATTATTTCGTTATCGCTATCATCTCGTATATGAGACTATCGTTAAATGAAGGTTTTTAATGTTTTCATACAATAACTAACATTTTTACCAGATTTTAATATGTTTAAATTAATTTTAATTTTGCAATAAAAATCATTTATGCGCTAAAAATTGTTTTGATAAATAAATTCATTTCAAACATCTATTACAAGAATTTGCAAAAAAAAAACAAAATTATTCGGTACATAAAAACTTTTTAAGCATTTAGAACTTAGATTATTATCTAGAGTTAGTAATGAGAAAATTTTAATTTTTTAAAAAACCAGGCAAACCGTTACCAAAAGTTACGAAAGCATAGAATTTTATGTTCAGTTAATTACTGTATGTTATCAATAGAAAGGCTTGCAATACTGTGTATTGATTAGAAAGTGACGTGATTATGATGCTTAATCTGAAAGACTAGACTTAATTTGAAAATTTTCTTCTGAATTTTATAAAACATTTGTTTTGAGCAATTTTTATAAATTAGGTATATTACACTGTTTTTGATTATAATATTGCTCTAAATAGGAAATTGTACTACAATGAAAAAAAAAGAATTTAGCATTCAGAAATTATGCAATTTTAAGCAATTTTTTTTTAAAAAGTCTTAAATTATGCTCAATATTTTATAATAGCATTAGAATTTATTTAATTAATAATTAATTACTTAAAATGTATATGAACAACAATATCAAACAATTCTAAAATTAGAATTTATATTAAAAATATATACATTTCAATCATTTTCAAAATATACGGTATTGAAGAATTGCTATACCAAATGCACATTGAATTAACTTTCTCTCATTAAATATTTAAAGGGTAATTTATAAATTTTAAATCGTATAATTTTGACAGAACTATGGCTATAAATGTGTTAATTCTAAAATAACGCAACAAAAATTTCTTAAGATTCTATTAATAAATAGACTGGAAAATGTAAATTTTGCAATGTTAATTGATTGCATTTTAATTTATTTTACGCACAAACAAGATTATTGCGTCAATGCTGTACAGGAGACGTCGAGAATCGAAAATCAGCACAAATTCGCGCGTTAACAAAGCCCGTAGCGCTTCAGAAAAAAAAACGTTTACCGATCGCTATCGTTAAAAAACCTCAAAGAAGGAACCTATTAATTCACTGATTATTTTAGTCCATTATTGGACCCTAATTAATCGAACGATTTTCTGTATTTAATATTGAATCAGCACGTTTTAATTACCTGTTTATTTTCCCCGTATGGCTAATATAACAAATTATTATCGCCCGAACCATTTTCGGTGAAAAAATCGTTAATTGGGAACTAAAAATAAAATAAATTATAATAATAACTCACGATATCTGAGATTTTTTTCATCGGGAATGGCAGCAAAAAAAATTTATTACGAAACTCTTTTTTTACTGTTTTTATATATGGTATATATAAATTATAATCAAAGTATATATACATATACACACAAACATATCTGCTAATAAAATAAGTTTTAAAATAAGTCTTTGCGAGAGCGAGAGAGAGATAAGCGAAAATATCTTTTAAGTGAATTTTTATCAGTTAGAAAATTCACATTTGAAATCAATTTAATATCAATCAAAATATTTGAAAAAAAGTCGCTTTAATAGCAAACTGGCAAATCAATTGTGGAGAATCCGCTTTTAAGGATATGTATATATAATTTTTTTGCGCATACGAAGACGAAGAAAAAAAACTACATTTTGGCGCAGAGAGCGAGAGACTTAAAGAAATCTCTCGGCAAAGAAAATATTCGCATATAAAATTTTAACATAAAGATAATAAACCTGAGTATTTACCAAATAGAATCCATTAAACTCTGTTATCACGCACACACATATATATACAGTAATGTTTTTTTTTGCATTTCACGTGAAACACAAGAAGAGTTAATTAAATATCGACAAAAATTAAGGTAATTACTGCTCTAATTGAAAACTATTTTTGCGTTGTTAACCCTAACATTGGACGTTCTAACGCTTATAGAAAGGCCTCTCAATTTAGTTAAGACCTAAATTTCTGACTCTGTATTATAATTCAATAAAAAAAATAAGTGGGTTTATGTCTTTATTATTTCTGACACTATTTACACAAACACTTTACAACGTATTGATATGTTATTAGCGTTGACCTCACATCAACTCATTTCTCTTTAACAGATTTAAGCGAAAAAACTTATGCGTTTGTGCTTCTCTATTCTCTTAGATATATTTTTTTTAATAGATTTAATACAATAAAAATTTATTAAGTTTAACGAAAGTATTAAGTTATAAAAAAATCTTAATACTTTGTGATAGAAGAAAAAATTGCTTGTTTCGCTAAATATACAGCACTTTATATATTCAGTGCGATCCATACAACGTATGTATGTATGTGTGCACTCGATTCTCAATTCTTTCAATTCCTATCTCCACCCATAAGGCTTTAACTGACAAAGTATTATACTACCAGTACTATAATAGATTTTGAGATGTATATAAAAATTTTATAACTGATTTATAACTTACATATCAAAGGATTTTTCTCTCGTTTTTTTTATATATCTAATTCCATTCGCATTTTATTTGGCTGAAGAAAGATAACAATTGTATTTTCTTTTAGCATTACTCGAAACGAGGATTACTACGCGAGAGATAAATATCGAGCATAAAACGCACGCTTTGGCAGCTGTGACACTACCAAAGATAATCGGCGAACAGGATTTTACAGAAAAAATGACAGAAAGCAAAAAGATATTCTGTTTTAGCATTCAGTGCCATTACTGGTGTGTGCGAAGAAAAAACAATCCTTGCGCTGAGAAATTGAGCTGACATTAAGCTAACTAAATAAAATTATATCGCGTATAAAATAACTGCGCGCATAAAAATGGTTATTTATGTAATCCTTTTCTTATACAATATTATAAACTTAGCGATCAGTATATTTTTTGATTATGCGCCGCAATATTATAAGCTTATAGCGATGTGTTGTGTGTATGTTAGTGTTTGTGTGCAGCAAACCATTAAAGTATATGAGAAAACATGGGCACAACATCACCATATCTGTAATACCTTAAACAAAACTTAATAACTTTAAACAACAAATATTCTGCCACACGATTACACTTTTATTTTTATTTTTTCCACTTTTATTTCTTTCCTTTATTTTTTCTCCTCAAATCTCTCTCACACTCACTATTCTTTTATAAAAAGTTTTTTTAAGTTCAAAAACTTATGTGTAAATCAATTCAATGATAAAAATTTACATAAAAATTTTCCTCTGAAATGTGTGTGTTTTGTTTTTAAAATGAGTTTTTATCCTATTCTGGGAGTGTGTGTTACTCTAAATATTATATTAATGTTAAACAACAATTATTAACGGGTTTTAATGTATTTTACAAATGAAATTATTCATTAAAATTTTTTAAACAATTATTTATATTTATATAATTTTCTCTTTTCTTTCTTACGCGTAATTATTATTTTTTTATATAATATTTATATTATTTATACTTTTATATAATAGTAATATAATCTTATAATATAAAGAGCAACTAATAAATTTAGTTATTGAAATGTCAAAGAAATGGGTATTCGATTATAAATACAAGTGTAGTTTTAAATACAGTTTTCCAACAGATTTCCGAGTGTCTGTTATCCTATCTGTTAATGTCATTTATATTCATACCAGGAGTGGTGGCATTGCTGTCCGAATCGGAATTAATGCTACTGTTAGACGACGCTTCCTTTTTCGGCGAATTAAAGAAAAATTGGGGAAATCGGTGCATGGGATGCATACCGGAATCGGGCGGCGTTTGCGGTATGGATCTCAGCATTGGACCATTTGCCATCATTTGTGAATTATGAATCATTTGCGTTCGATTGGTCATACCAAGAGGTAGTTGAGCGGCAGCCACATTGGCCGCCGACCACAGATGCGGAGAGGAAGCCAGCGCTATGGCTGCCGCAGTGGTTGGAGGCATCTGTGACGAACCACGAAATGCTGAAGAGGCAGACGCGAGCGCAGCCGCTGAATACCATGGCGGACACGCCGCAGACGCAGCGATCAAATTATAAACATCGTTCGGATCGATATTGGCTAATCCTGCTGCTGGATGTGGTCTCCACATCATAGGCGCTCCGCGATTGAATTGAGGCGCGGGTGGGGCTGCGGATGGCGGTCCGACCCCCGGAAGCCCCAGAAGAAATGCACGTTCGCGTAATAAAGCACTGGTAGGATCGTCACCATTGAGTATGAATGGCGGCAGTAATGACTGTCTCGGATAACCGCAATGATCAGACATCAGAGTTTCCATAGTTTCGCTATAAATAATAAGAGAAAATCGCTATAAATTACTCATGCCATCGAAAATGAAAATTTAAGAAGTGTTCATGTTATCAGTTTATTAATCAATCGATGGGCAACGCTGTTGCCACTAACGTTTATTAAGTAGATTTTCCCAATTTTTTCCCCTACTCTACCAGAAGAGTATGAATAATATTTTATTACTCTGAGCGCTAACGCAACACAAATCACAAATCTTATGTAGCCTTTACTATCGGCGGGCTTTAAGAAGTGAGAAGTAATAAAAAATCAGTAATTAGTGTTGGCACTCAAAGAGAACAGTCGACCCATTAGTAGAGTCGTGATCCAAACTGCCTCGAATTCATCCAACAGCTAAAATTAAAAGAATCAACTTCAAGGCGCACACATTGTTGTTCAGCTGCGTGTGTAAGTGCGTGCTATTCGGCTCTGTTTTTGAGCACATAAAAAGCAATAAGAATTGCATTTCATGATATGGCTGTGCATTAAAAGCAAGTTTTCTTTGGAAGCGAGGCTAACAGTTCAGAAAGAAAAACGATAAGGCAATGCTGCTATACATGCTGTATATGCTATATATGTCACACGTTAAATGAAAAATATCTAGTCTTGAACTCTCTGGTCAACGCTATTCAATGGCGAGAGAGAGAGAGAAAGAGAGATGAATCGCGCACACATTAAAAAAAGTTTTATAAATGTAATGTTCAATTTAAAAGTTATGAACAACCCATTTATATTAAAGTGATTATTATTTTTTGCAACACAAAAGCAAGACTCCGTTCGTCTTCAAATGATACGGCCTATCATTAATTATACGCGAACGCCAACATGTTTTTGTTACTGCATTTTTGCGCAGCACTGTATCATAAGAGAATATCCATTAATGAAAATACTTAGTTTAATGCTTTCAATGGTATAAATAAATTTATATTACTTCGTAGAATTATATTACTGAAAGAACATTTTTTATACACTTTTTATCCAAATTACTTTGAATGATATTAAAAAAAATTCAGACCAATTATAGAAAATTATACCTGAATTTATTATATCAGGAATAGTATTAAAAAGATAATTAATATTATTTTTAATTTACTGTAACGACAAAAATTTGGTTATAGTTTCTAATTTCTAGCGATCAAAACATTAAAGTCAGCATTCAATGTAGAGTCCTATGATTAGGAACGTAGCCGTAAATTACAGGTCTCGTCGCTTTAAAATTTATTTAAAAATCACTTAACATTCTTTATCGGATTTGGATCGGAAATTGAAAAATTTTCAAAAAACCTGAGAGCAACTCTAATCACTAACGCAAGTTTTATGTTATGATGTTATCGCGTCTGTATGTTGACTAAAAAGTATAAAATTCATTAAACGCCAACAATGAATGCCGTCAACAAATGATTCATTATGTAAATACTAAGAGTTATTAGCGAACTATCATCTGCTAAGTAATACTATGCGGAGAATAATTTATGAAACTAAATATTTCAATAAACTAACCATCAATTAAACAGATAAAAATCACTCCGAAAAAAGGTGTATAAATAAGTTTTTTGTATTTTATCAAAATTTAAGACTGAATTTTGTTTAAAAAACTGAAAGTTTGTTATTCACGCAAAAATACCCCCATTTTAGCTGTTATTGTAAAAAAACGTTTATATTTATATTTATTTTTAAAATTCAAAAGAATTGTTTTGATAATTAAACGATGAATTTCAAAACAAACTGAAACTTTAGCCACACATCCATTATTGTAAAGTAAATAATTTGTTACTATGCCTTAAAATGTTTGGCATAAATAATCTCTACGAACGCAATAATAATCGTATAAATCGTATAACTTTAGACTCGGTTCTGTTGGCGTAACAAAAAACGCTAAACACTAAACTAAACTAAAAACTTTATAAATATAATATATAAATAAATGTCTTTTGTTGAGCTGTCTATTTTAACAGCGCGTTTAGAATTCATTCATATTCGCATTTTTTAAATACATCAATGTGTAGCATAAGCGCTAACGTTAATACTAGCCTTCCGCCGAAAAACAGCAATTGTTATTAAAGTGCTGAACCACAAAATTATTTCTCTCTCTAAGCAAAAAAACCGCCAGTAGCTATAAGACGATACACATAAGCATTATGCTATTACTATTTTTGATGGTATAATGTAAAATTTTGTCCCCATCTCTCCGAAACGGACCCCCTTTTTAACCAATATATTATTGCTTCACGCGTCTGAAAGGGTCGCTTCTTCTTCCCTAACAAAATAGGATTCTCCTTAACTTCTAGTGCATATTTTTTCTCTCATTCATCAAACACTACCCATTGATAAACATCTTTTACATGCAAGAGTGGCAAACAACCAGCAAATAAACAGCGAAAAAAATCATTTAAAGCTTGTTTCAATTTTTTTGCCAATAATTCGTCTTTGGTTTTGCCAGTGGAAAAAATATAAATAAAAGTTCATTTGCAAACGAAACCGTAAAAACTTCTTTTATCTGATCTCTAATTATTTACAAATTTTAATTAAATAAAATTGAAGGAAATTTTTCAAATAATGGCTCCGTTCGTTGTTTCAAACTCACATTAAATTAAAGGGAAAAAAGTGTATTTGTGAGCGAAAAACAAAAAAACAAAAGCGGTCGAGATATCTGTCAAAGTCGACACATCCCAATCAAAGTCGATCAACATTTTTTTCGCTAACAGTGAGCGGCACTCAAGTTTCAATTAAAGGCCACATCAATTGCACAGCGATTCAGTTCAAATGGATTAGATTGGATGCACTTCGCTTTGAAAGCGTTGTTTAACGCTAATCAGTTCGCCACATATGTTAAGAAACAGAAAAGGCGTGCAATTGAATCGGCGTGAGGTATCGCAACAGAAAATCGCGAAAAAATACAATAGAGTAGAGAAGTGGATATAAGATTGGCACAAGTTTGTTAACATTTTGAAACATCTTTTTTGAAAGGCAGAGCGAAGAGCGTTTTATCGACAAAAAATACAATGAAAGAGCGCTTCACAGTGCGGTACACGTATATATATAAATAACTTATGCTATTTTTTAAAAGTCAAATATGTATATATACATGCATTACTGGCCCAACAAATTGCCTGCGTTTTCGGCTCAATAAAAAGTTTAGTATAGACGTGTAGAAGAAAATTAATATATAAACATAGTTTGCATAATAAACGGAAATTAAGACAGACAGTGAGACTACTGTTTCCACGCATCAAACATGCACTTAACTGTAGTATAAAAAATTATATTTTAATATACAGAAAATATTTTGCTCATCACAGCAGAAAACCTGGTGATTCACGCAGAAATGCGAAGAAGAAGAAAAGTTTAACACATTTTCAAAAGTTATATTTCACGTTAAATTTATGTTTTTCGCTGCCTATTCAATTCTTGTGCGAAATGGGGGCTTAACAGAGAGGTATATAAACGCGAACACACTATAACCCTCTATTCATTTCGGTTTTTAATGAATGCTTTAGTATATATCGAGATTTTTTGTGCGAGCTTTATATTCCGGAGGGCCGAGTGTTAGAGATATATTATATTTGAAAAATACAACGCATCCAACTGTTTAAATGTGATACTCATTCTTTGTGAGCGAAACGCAGTGAGTGTACGCGAGAAAGTTTTATGGTCGAAAGATATTACGAAACATTAATAACTTATATTTATGAGAGACAAGAATTCCTGTTTATATCTTGACTTCTTTTTTCTGAATATATAGTTAATAGGACTTCGCTATCATTTTTTTCGCAAAATGAAAACTAAATGACAGAAAATGCCATAAAAACATTTTTTTCTAAAAGATTATATAATAGTATATGAGCATAGAAAAGCAACAAAAAAAATAAATAAAAGGTTAATGCTTAATATTTATAAATTATGGTTTACGCAAAAAAAATAAATAAATATAATTTTTATTTAATACACTGTTTTTATTTAATAAACAGTTGGTCTCCAATTTCGTCAGCTGCTAATTATGGCAGTATATGGCGTACACATACGCACAATGAAGACAAGTATAAGGCGAAACAAACTGGGAATATTGGCAGTTACTGTAGGGTTGGAGACCTACCGCAAGCATACCATTTATTGCTTAGTTTAAAAGTTTCGGGGACTTGAATCCAACCGTATCGCCGGCTCTGAATTCGGGCAGTAAAAGCTATCGTTTGGCGAGTTATGTATGTATGTAAGTATCAGTTCATTTTCATTCATTATTCGCAAAACTGCTAGCAATACATTTCTCGTCGCTCGAAACGCGCATAACACACACACAACTAAATGTATTCAAATATTTTTAGTCAGTGCTCTTTCTCTCGCTGTTAATTACATGCAACGAGAAGTTTAGACACAGATTGGATTACGTTTGGGATTCGAGAAGAAAAACGGAGGAAAGAGCGGACCACACATTGACTCGACATTATTATATGAATCGTAACATTGAAATAACTTTTAATATTTGCCAAAACAACATTTTGTCGCAGGAAAGGCAGTGAGCGATAAGATGAGAAAAAATGGATTAAACAGACAAAAAATTTTTTGGGCGCAATGCCTCCGATTCGATATACATGTATACTGTATGCGTTTGCAACCGTTTTTTTTTCCACAGCAATCATATGTAAACTGCACAACAGTTGTAAGCGTAGTGCATAGTAATGCATAGCATCTCATTTCAATCAACACGAGAATCGCTTACTAACGCGTATTGATGGCAGAGATGTGGCGAAGAAAAGGAGTAAATGAGTTGCGAGAACAGCTTAAATATACACTGCATTGTGTGTATATATACTCCAAAAATATAAAGAGTAATGACAAAAAAACGACACAACACTTACCGCTCTAAATCTGTGAGACGACTCGAGTCACGGAATCCTTTAGCGAATGGATTGCTGTCTATCTTCAGTTTCGTAATCTGAAAGATAAATTAGCGACTGTTTTAATATTTTTTCGAAGACGTCTTCAGTATATTACACGTAAAATGAACAAAAACAATAAATAAACAATATTTATTTAAGTACTTAATTTAATAAGTATTTTTAAAAAAGATTTTATCCACACTTATATTAAAGAGTAGATAACGCATCGCATGAGAAGTAAATAAAAATTTTGTTGCTCATAAAGAAATCAATTTGACGAGAAATACTAATTTATCATAATTTAAAAATAATAAGAGTAATGATATGGTTAGTCGAGTGATAGAATTTTTTCCTCTTTTCTAAAATCAGTGTTTGATGTGTTTTTGTTGCAAAAAAACAAAACAAAACAAAACAAAAATTAAATACCGGTATATATATTTAAAGATCAAAACTTTTTAGTGATTAAAAAACTAGTATTACTTAAAAATAATTAGAAAAGCAAAACAAGTATTAATAACTTAAACTGTTAACTAAAAACAACAAAAACTTTTAGTTCGTACGAAACTAATTTGTACGCGTAAAAAATTATATATTATACACAATCTATAGTTATTTTTTGGTACATGAAAAACTAAAAAATATCGCTGATCTAAGAGAAACTCATGTCTATATATAGATTTTTAAAATAAGATTTAACACCAGAAAAACTTTTTTTTCGCGAGAAGAGTTGCTGCGATCATAAATAAATAAACTTGTTATCGCAAACTACTACGGGATTAATAAATTTAACTGATAAAATAAATTTTTCCCTTACTTAATAATAATAAAATAAAATAAAAACAAGAGATAGAGATAAATCGCATATAATAAAATAATATACCAATTGATTTTGATAGGCCGTGACCGCAGTAAATATAGACTCAGGGAAGACATAAGTCCGATACCGTTCGTGCTCGAGATCAGTGACGGGAGCGCTGACTGTTTGCGGATCACGTCTCACCACTAAATGAATACGTGGCTGATATCTGTGCATCGAGTTCAGCACAATCTGAAAACAAAGTTATTGTTTCACCAATTTTTTCATTATTTTTTAAAAAAATACATAAAATTAATTAATCGATGGCTTACATGTCCGCTTTTATCCATTTCGTTATTGGTTAGCTTTACTTTCTCGAAAGAGACCACTTGCTTCCTCAGCTGATCGCCAGTGAAAGGCGCGTCGGGATGCATGTAGAGTCTCGCTGGTGATGGCGGGTCGGCTTTACCGGCCACTAACCACGAGGAACGGTGATAGGCGTATCGATATCTTTTGTTGTCGACAGGAACGATATCCATTAGAACTAAATATCTGGCGTCGAGTTCAATGCCAGAGAACGAGCAGCGTATTGTTGGGAACATTCGCCTGTTTGGGAAAATATGGATACTCTGTATTAAAGTGTCAAAATATTTCGTGAATCGTAAATAACAAAATTTTATTTTATTTTTTCGTTTGCGGGCAAAAAAAATAACGAAAATAAATAAAAAATAAAATTTCCACAGTAGGAGTTATGCGGAGAAATAGGAGATTTTAAATTTTATAAATCATGAATATTAAGTTCTGACAACAATATATAAACAGCATATTTTCGAGAAACCATTTATGGGGTTGTGTTGTGTGTGTGAATGCGTTTAATTTGCTATCAATCATACACTAGTCTGGCGATGCGATACAGTTATAAATGATACTAACAAAAAATATTAATGATTCGCAATCAATGACAACATATATTTTATGATTTATGGTGAAATACCTTTACTTCTTTTTTTTTCAATTTTCTGTTTTCACTTTTCTAACATAAAAAATCATTAATTTTGATTATGATTTCTATGCTTTAGAAAAGATACGTTTTCTTTTTTTAATTTTTCA
Source organism: Phthiracarus crinitus (assembly GCA_034698025.1). NCBI lineage: Eukaryota > Metazoa > Arthropoda > Arachnida > Sarcoptiformes > Phthiracaridae > Phthiracarus > Phthiracarus crinitus. The sequence continues at coordinate 26,700 of JAQGAW010000103.1, forward strand.
AAAAACTAAACACTTTTTTGTGCGAAATTATTTCCAAATGGTATTTTGTGCGTCGAAAAAATATGATTTACAAAAATAAATAAAATAAAAGTACATTTTCCAATCATTAAAAGAGGAAAAAAGAAACAATTTTTCCTAGTTTTATCTGCTTTTATCTTATCGTTAAAAAATGAAATGACAAACGGAAATATTGGTTGTCTAGTCTAAAGTGAAAATAGCTTTAACACCATAACATCATAAATGAATGCATCACTAATTTTTACGAATAATTTGCAGCACTGGTACAAAAATTGTCACATACACAGCGAGACATGTAACGATCATTTATTAATAATTTCTACACCTTAGATGATTGTCTTTGACTAGTAGTCTAACATTATGACAGTTTGTTGAGAAAACATTGATAGGGAGGGCTCGTATACCGAGTGAAAGGAGTCACACACTGCGAAATGTATATGAAGATTGTTGCAATGATATGTCTTATGATAGAATAAGGCCTTCTGCTCGAAATAATTATACCTTTTCTTTGTGTCGGTCTCGGACCAAACGATTACAGGGGACGAGCAGAAGCTTTAAACTAAAAGTTATCGTCTAATTTCAGAGGCATTAACACTTGAAAGCTCGCACTAATGCTTTGATAGCAGGTTTCATTCGACAAAATAGACTCAACATTTCAATTGCGATGCATCTGCCACTGCCTTCGCTGGTAAAACGCATATTTCATATTAAATTGCGGGGCGGCTAACATTTTGCTTCAATTGTGGACGAGATCGAGTCAATTATTATGATTTTGGCCTCCAGTCATCCGAAAATGATTTTTTTTCTAAAGAATATCTTCTTTCTCCTTATCTTCCCGTTCTCTCTCTCACACACTCCCTCTCCCATACAAGCGTTCAATTTTTTTGAGAGATCTATTTTTTATCATAATTAGTAATATTAAAAAGCTAATTTGGTTTATTATTTTTCCCTTAAATGAATATTAAGCCAAAATTACTGTAACGATTAAGGAAGACATCTATTTATGTCTTGACGTATATAAACTATTGCTTTAAATTGTGTTTCGGTTAATACTCTCGTACTATTTTTTTCATCTAAACACCAACTCATAATAATTAGCAAGAAAAGAATATATCATATCATTTACTTTTATAAACTTATCATAAAGATAGCGAAGTAAAGAATTAGTTTGACAATTTTGTACTTTCACACACACATACACACCAAAAATAAAAAATAAAAAGAGTTCTTCGCAAAAACGTTTCGTATACAATATCACTTAAAATACATAAGAATAAGTTTTGTTGGAAGTCATTCAAATTTTCGCTGTGTTGTGGAGGAGAGAGAGAGAGAGAAGTGGAACAACTCAACAGTGGAATTATGCATTAGTAATACCATTGCATTATTCTCGCCGTTAAAAAACATTTTAAAAAGGCATAGAGTGGGGGCAAACTTACTGAGATATATAATCTAAATTAGTTGAAAAGCTAAAGGAGTTGAAAAAGAGCTCTTTGAAGGATAAATGTGAAAACGCTAACGAATGATATTAGTAGTGGTGTTGACTAAAAACGACGAAACGGAAGTTCGTTGGGACGCCGTGTCGTTATCCTTAACCAAAGCCTTATTATACCTCTGGATATATACATAGATGTATAGTCTAAATATACTATTTTTTGGGTTCTGAAACGTAAAACATTTCTTGCTGTGTTTATACACAATACGATATATATAGGCATGTTATGTATGAAAACTGTCACAAAACATATCACTGTACTGTACATACACACACACGCGCATGAACTTTCCAAAAACCATGGAACAGAGAAAGGGAGAGAGAGAGAGAGAAAGTAGCATAAGATAAGCAATTTTCAATCATTCTTCATCGATGACAACAGACAAACATGCCGTTCAGCAAATACCGCAACACTTCATACAATTGCGCGTTAAAGCGATGCTCTTTTTTAGTTAAGAGAAAAAACTTTTCATATTTTTTAAGAGAACCTTTTTTAAAAACTAAGCATTAATGTCAGCTCTTGTTAGTATTGATATCTGAATTTTCATTGAAGCGCGAAGAGAAAAATAGTAACGCAGAAAATATGAGAGAAAAAAACGCATAATTTGTATCAGAAAATGCACGCACCATCGAGTTCTTTCTTTCTCTACCAACAAAAACCTAATTATATTTCGGTAGACAGTCATTAATAACAAAATATATATACTGTATATGTATATATATGTGTTATTTTTTTCTCTTTCATTTATGCTTATATCGCACATGATTTGTTTTCTTTAATAACATGTTTATTTCTTAACCGATTATAGTGCGAGATATATCAAATTAAAAGCTTTACAGATTTTTTTTAGTTTCGGGAAAATTTATACTGCACTGACTGATGAATTACTCGACTGATCTCTACTCAACAGTAACAACAAAAATTGAATCAAACATTTTTTCGCTTCGCATTTAAATTTCTTACATTTTGCTGTTATCTGTATATCTATTCCTCTATGACTATAAGATTTATAACCGCGATAATGAATTCTTTACTGTAGGTTATAGTCAACGTCAAGGACAGGTTCTTTCACCTCTTTTTTATATCGATATAGTTTGCGAGAGATATATACTAATAGAAGATAACTATTCAAAGTGAAAACGAGATGTGATCAGTGATCAAAAATAATTATAAATTCAATAAAACAAACTTATTTGATAATTGATAATATATGTCTAATTCAAACATAAATACATACACTTTCGCGCACATGTTTTACTGAGAAAAAATACATGTGTTATTATAGCGTTCTTTACAATACTATACAGTGGTTACGTATAAAATTAATTTTAAAAATAAAAGATATGCATATAATTTGCACTCACTTTAAATTAAAAGGAAATTATATTTGTTAAGCCGTGAATAGGCAATACAAGGCTACAATGAATTGAATGCACCAAATATCAAATTCAATTAAATACTTGAGTTTTTTTAAGAGAATAGTAATTTATTAAAATCGATTAAAAATTAATTAAGAAAAAATAATATGCGTAACAAAGAGTGTGCCTCTAAAATATCGAAAAAACTAAATCAAATAAATACTGAATTTTGCTTTAGGGGACAAATGTCCAATTACTCGTATTTTCATACAATCGAGTTTTTAAAATACTAAATACTAAACAAAATTTTTTGTTCGAAAGAAATCGAGATTTTAATTGTCTGAATCGTAAACCGAAAAACATTACACATAACAGGAAAGAGTAGCGCCGTATTTAAAAGCTAATTATTTACACAGATATCAAGGCTTATTAACCGTAGATTAAGTAAACAAATATTAGGCTTACGTTACTTCGATGAATCAAATCAATTTGCAATAATATACTCAACATTAAGGATTAAGTTAAAGCCTGCATTGAAAATCGCTTCCCAAATGTGATACACATCAACGCAGCGCAAAAATAATACAATTTTCCCACAAATAATTACTAATCAAAGTGCACTAATAATCCCCGTATAAAATATAGATTAGTTAACTTGAACTTTGTTGTCAACTGGAAAAAAGTATGGTAAATATGGTAGTACTGTAACAATGATAACATTGTTGTAATTAAAATACGGATATCAGATGCTGTGTAGTTGTCATGCTATTACAACAACAGCTACCGATATCTAACAGCACGGCTATAATCGTAATATTATTTACATTTTCCATTTCTAGTGTTGGGTATTAAGATAATAATAACGCAAACTTAATTCCAAGTTTTTGTTGGGTTTATTTTTAAATGAATGCACGCATATATTTACACAATACGTCTCGCTGTGTTTTTTCGCTCATACAATAAAACTCTTGTTTCGGTTAGAGTGTAGCCAATGGTCCGAAAGCGATTTTTACCGCCGCAAAGGAAACTCGCGCTAACCCTATATATGGCTGAATGAGTTTATTGCGAAATAATAATAATAACTAAATCATTATTATTAGTTAATGGGTTTCATGGCTAAAACATCAAAGTCCAAAACCTCTTTTACCTCTTTTTTTCGCTAAATGGTCAATTGACGCAGTTATAAGCTGTTCATTATTTTGTTTAAAGCAATAAAAAATGTTAACGATCCGCTTTAACACATATTTAAATTAATGAAGAAAATATGCGGCATTTGCTTCATCCTATTCAGTAACAAATACAGAAAACCATAAATACATATGTAGTATGCATACAGTATATGCATATACAGTACAGTATACTGAACTGGTAAAACTCAGCCCCAATTCTCAACAATATGGCAACTAAAAGGAGCAAATCGGTGGAACAGATGGACAAAAATTGTGGCTCTGGGCGTACTTGTGTGCCAATATATGCGTTTGCGAACGCATTATTCATTTACTGGCAAAGTGTAGTATGACTTTTTAAGATGATTATGATTGGCATAAACGATATCACACAACCCTGTGAATGGTAACCGAAGAGAGAGCGGGATAGACATGAAATGGCGAGAAATACGACGACAAGCGCTAACAATAGGGAGCTAATGAAGCACAACTACGGTATGACAATGAATGTAAACATGCTTATTAACGGCACTAACTCTCAACTTCGATACTACAACCAACACCACTCTACATACACTCCACTCCACTCCACCAATGTGTATACTTTATACGGAATACTGTATACATGTATACTACAAGACTAAGTGATGGGTGCGAGACTCAATGTTTTGTCAATTGTTCATTCAATTTCAATTGGCAATGGTTATAATGGTTAGAATAAGGCTTTGACCCGCTCTGGTCTCTCCAAACATAACAATACCCGAACTCAAGTGTATGCACACATTGTGATTGTGATTTTTTGGAAAATTCGCGATAAAGCGTACGTTACAGTTGACACACTTGTGCGAACAATGCGTAATTATATTTACGTTGAGTATATCTAATTTTAATAAAAAAGCTAAATAGCAACAGATAGCCGCTAATTAATTGTTTAACATTTACAAAATTGCTAGTAAAGCACATCACATTAGCTGAAACACATAAATTATGATTTTAATCGCGATAATAAATATTAATCTGTATTTTCGGTATAATTGCATTGTTTTAAAAGGGATAAATCCTAAAACAGGTTTCATAGTATGCAAAATAAAAAATAAGAGCGAAAAACTTTGAATAATGACAATTGTTTAATAGGCTTAACTCAACTTTGTATTCTTAGTGTACATAAAAAAAATACAAAAGAAGTGGAAGGGAAAACTAAAGTACAGACTACTTCCAGTGTGAGGCCCACAACAAAATCAATATTGAAATAAATAACATTTGGCTTATGAGATAATGAATAATAATAAATACTAGAATTTAAGTCACCAGCAAAAAAAACGAACGCTTAATGATAATGTGTAACACAAGCATTAAATATTTTCACATTAATTAATGGCTAAATGTTGACAGATTAAACAAATAAATACGAGGATATGTGTTACATATAAAACAAGTGCCAACAATGAAATACAGCAGCAATTCGTATGTAACGAGCAAATAACTTATTGAACAATACAGGCATTGCGAATCGTACGCACACAACAGCTATACACGCATACGTGTTATAGCGTTTTATAGCTCTTCACGACAAAATTTGTGTGATGTCCAACTCTGATAGTTATAAATTATTATTCTTACTCGAGAAGAGATCGCTGACAGTTGTATAACTTATAGCGACAGTACTGATTGTTAGTGTCTGATAGTTTAAAAGTCAAGCACGAGAGAGGGAGAGAAAGAGAGAGAATCGTATTCTCTGCACCTATTCTTCACATTTAGCAATAGACGAATTTCCAATAGGCATCTAATTCGGTTAACAATACTGTATCAGATATCAACTCTAAATTTCAATAACATATCTGTGAGCGTCACTTATGCGCGCATTTGTACTACAAAAAAGTTAAAGGAATAAGTGCTATGTTAAGCGTATATGTTTCATACAGTAAATACCAGTATGAATATAAATAAATAGCTATACAATTTATACGCGTAGGAAACGAATCAATACTTATATTTAATAATAAAATATTTAAAACGTGAAAAAAGGTAACGCTGATTATATTGAGCATTCTTAGCGCTGTTTTTGTTGAGGGATCCCTGTTTTCCGGTAGGAATGGAAAACTTATCCTATACTATACACATACATACTGCATAGACAACAACACACTGGTAAGAGAAAGACTGGAAGACTGGTGCGTACGGTGTATATGGTGTGACAATTCACAGTCAAATGCACTTCTCATGAGCAACATTAGTTTCAGCACCTATATTACCAGTAACAACATATCTCCATTAAACACATCACCCCTAAAGTTATTTTGCTTTTATTTCTCTATGCTTTGCTTTCAGAAAAAATACTATTTACATGTATTGCACAACAGAAACGGAAAATTAAAGCACTGATTACGAGATTATAGCGTACACTAATTGCTGGAAAAGCAATAAAACTGATGCGTTTGTTTTAGTCTTACCTTCCAGTTTTGGTGATTATCATTTCGGTGCCCAATTCATGGAATTTGTCCCACAGATCCTTATTCTCGAGATGGCATTCCACTCGAGCCAAGTCTTCACAATTGCATTTCGCTTTTAACAGTTCGGCGCAAGGATTGGGCGCAGAGTTGGCACTTCCCTCCTTCGCTGATGAGGTCGAAGGCGACGGTGAGGGTGAACGACACGGCGATTCCGATTGCGGTCTGTCTGTGCGGTCAGTTGTTTCCGAGTTGGCTGTTGAACAGCGAGAACCATCTAATGATGGAGACGTACTCGCGGCTCTACCGTTCACGAAGTCTAACTCAGAGCCGGGAGACAGTGGTGGAGACGTGGATGTGATGCGATAACTCGATGGACTCATTGCTGGCATGCATTGCTTATTGATGGGCGAACCGATGCCACCGATACCAGTGATGCCATCAATACTGCTAATACTGCTGCTGTCGTGCAGTGTTGTGCTGGTAAATGGTGAGACGACAGCGCTTCGCATCGATACTGAACCTGATAGCGATAACGGCAATAGTGTTAAAAGCTATTAATTGCTACACTATTCGCATACTAACGTGCATTACCTTTAGACGACAAGAGTGACGGACTAGGAGTGATAGCAGTGCTTTCGGCGGTTGACGCTTGTCGTGGCGACCTTCCATCGCATTCCACACTACGACCCATTATTGCCTCAATCGAGAAGTCAGTGGAAGGTCGAACTGTCTGCTGATGCGAGTGAGAGTTCGAGTGTGAATGCAATTGTGATTGTGATTGTTGTGCCGAATGAGGCAATGGTGGCAGTGATGGCAATGACGATATCGACGACAGCGATGATAGCGAAGACAGTGATGACAGCGACGATATTTGCGGTGGCAATGGTTGCTGCAACTGACCAATTGCTGCAGAATGCGATTTTCGGTGATCTGATTGCATTAGAGTGTGGTTACTGTTCCTCAGAACACAACTGCTTGACAGTGACTCGAAGTGAGTGTGACTGACCGTAGGAATAAGCATCTATTACACCATAAACTCAAATCCGATTCAATACATACAACACATATAACGAATATATATATATATAATACTGTAATACACTAAAATCATACGCAAATGCTAACCATTCGACGCGATTCGTCAAACAAATTAAGAATAAAACTTTTTTCTGTTCAACAAAATCAAAACAAAACTTTTCTCGATTTTTATGAAACGAGCAAACAATGCATAAAACAAAATAAAATGATAACTATTTAGTTGTATGCGTGTGTGTGTGTGTCGTGTCGTTATATCACTACCAAATAGCCGTCGATTATAAACATAACAAGTTTTGTCAATTCAATAGCATTCAGTTGCGTTGTTTGCTGGAAGCGTTGAGCGGTGTCTTGGGTTGTGTCGCAAGTGTTAAGTGATGTTAAGGCCGACGAACGCTAAACCAATTTCGTTATTAACAAAAGAGAAATAACTTTCCTTTTTTTGGTGTTCGGATCGCAATTATTTGGCAACCATTGGGCGAAAGTGACAAAGCGTTATAGTCGTGAATGCGAGGCTTGTGACCATTATATAACAGCCAAACTGATCATAAATTTTAAGACTGACTAATAAATTTTAAGACACATTTTTGACGCACAAAAATTTGAACAAAACAGAACCGCAAACAGAAATAAAGCGATAAAAATGTTATTTGTATTTTTTCTTGTTTCTTCAGGTTCTTTCTGTTAGTCTCAGTTCTTGTTTGTCAATCTCTCAGTGTTTGTCTGTTCAATCAGTTTTGATGCGTGTGTGCAGACAATATCAATATATACATGTGAGCACAGGACTAACGATGTGCAGCACAGAGCACAGCATCGCTACTGAGGCATACCATCGTAGACCACGCCTGTCATCGCTGTAACGCACTCAACGTAATCACCAATCGCTGATGTGCTCAAAATATGTACCAAATATATGAATACGAAGCCAAGTCACGCCTACCACTGTATGCGAATAACTATGCAAAAAATTGTATGCATTCGTGTGTTTGCTAACGATTCCATACATAAAATACGAGTTTATTTCTTTGTATTTTGATAAAACAAATATAATAGTGTGCATGTATGGCATGTATGCATGTATGACACTCACGAGAAACAAAAAAAAACTTTTTCCACTCAAAACATCAAATGAAGTTTTGTTGGCGAGAAAAAAAAACTTTTTTAAGTTTACGGATGAAAAAAGTGTGTTTTGCGAAGCAAATTGTCGTTTCGCATGACTATAATGGCTCTTCAATATCGTAAAACACATATATTTATGTAATTTTGTTTGTTTGTGTGTGTATGTGTGTACCAATGCTTTTTTGTACACAAATTCTTACGATACTCGGCGTTGTGTGTGTGTGTGTGTGTGTGTGTGTGTGTGTGCGTTGTGTTGCAATTTTTTTCTCGCTTTCTCTGTTTTCGCTCATTCAATCTTTCTCTCTATCCGTTACATTATTATCCCATACGTATATGTATTGTTCGCTTCTGACAAATTGCGTGTCATTATCTTCACGGTCATGCGAAACGACAATTCACTACACTTTCTGGATTGTGTGTAATTTTTTCGCGTATTAAACTCCATTTCATCTTCAAAAAAGTTTTTTATTCCTTGTCAGACATATCTCTATTTAAGTGTCATTTAAGTGTAGAATAGTTATGATGAGTGTCTGTGCACAACACTAACGCAAACAAAATTTAGTTTTTCATAACAAATAATATTCGTTTTTTCTGTTTCTCTATTATTTTTCTCGAGTCTATCCAACGTTTCTTTGATAAATAAAAACGATTTTATATGCAATGTAAAAACGAAGAGTGCAAACATTTGCGAGATAGCAGTAAATTATCGATTGAAAAGTTTTACTGTTTTTTTTCACTTCGAAATTTTTATTGATATGTTAATCCGTAACATAAGCTTATGTAATATAACATACATTTTGTTGTATAAATTTTTTTTGTATAAAAATGAATGATAATTTATTACAATACTTTTGTGTAAAAAAATTCGAGTTAACCAACAATAAAACCTAAATAACTGATAGACGATGACTAAAATAACTAGATTATGTGAAATTAAATTCTGTATACAGTATTCATGAACACTCACACCATCTATTTATAATTTAAAGTTTTAAAAAATAATTAACAATTAAGGAAAAAAATTAAATTAAACTTTATTTTCAATGTGTGATCGAAAAATAAACTATTTATTAGTAAAATAAATTTTTAAAAAACATTTTTTATATCCAGTAGCGAATACACGATAGAAAAAAAACTTAAATGATCAGTTGCAGGTGCAGAAGCTCTTTCGCACTCAGTCACTCACTCAGTCACTCTTTGTGTGTGCGCGCACATATCATACAAATGCGTGCCACTAAAACATAACTATTACTTTTACAACACGAGGAAAAAATAATTCATCGGTACGCGAAATAAAAAACTTTAAATTGAAAAAATCCTAATAATTATTATAATTATAATATATATGTACGATAAAATCATTATTACATAACATTTAAATAACTCATGAAACACATCAAACGAGAGCGTAGATTCGAGTTTATTTGGGTCTCGCAAGTGTTCGGCAAATGCGAAACAAGTATATACAAAAAAATAAATTTATGCATAAACGCATAGACACTTATTATTCCGTAGCTTACGGTATATAAAAGAAAAGTTTCTTTTGTCCTGCGCCTCAATATCAGCACCAATTTTATCGTTTGAAAAAATCTGTATCAATTAATTCTGGCAACATATAAGTTGTCAAATAAAATTATGGCTTTTTAGGTGAATCGCTTTCTTTCTCTTCTCTCTCGAAAAAGAGGATATAAAAATAGCGAGAATTTTCTAAAGACATTTAACACACAACTTTAAAGTATTTACGCTCAGCACAAAAAAAATAAATTTATCAAAATCGCATAAAAGAAAAGCGTATCGAGATCTTCGCTGCGCACTGCTATCACGATCCGCGAAAATCCGAAGTTTGCTTAAAAGATTTTTTTAAAAAACAGAAAATTATAATTTCAAATGAGGGCAATGTGTGAGACCAGCAATCAGGCGTGAATAAAATATTCTGATTAATGTCTCTTTCCTGGCATCCAATGTCGACAGAGGCGAAACACTCGCAACAATTAGATAAATAACAAAAAAAAAGTGGTAGGAAATTGACTTTATAAATAATCTACTAATTGTATGCGATTATATTTAGTATTAAAGCGAAAATGATTATTATATAAGAAGACGTAAAAATTACAGAAAAACAATTAGCAATAAGTATACAAAAATCACACGTTAGTACTATAATAAAATATAAATTTAAGTATAAGATAATATTTAATTATATGTGAACATTTTAGTTTAAAATGATTTATATTATGCCCGCATGTAATTTCTAATGAATTAAATTATTATCTGTTCGTTTTGGTAAAGATTTCTGCGATAATTGTTAGTTTGCGTATGAATACGTGATGCGATGCGTTGTGATGTGTGTGTGTGTGTATCGCGAAAACTTTTTTCAATGAACGCGAAACACCAATTCTTAATACTATTTAATACTACCGATAATAGCGTAGTTAATGATTAGAAAAGAAATCCAATATATAATATGTTTTTGATAATGTACTGTATATACCAAATGATAGAATATATATAACACGAGGATATTCACGATATGTATGGTATGAATAGTATGAATAGTGTGGTACGAAGAGTGAGACTATGCGTGAGAGTATATCATTCGTTATACTTTTTAGTAACAATGCAGTCAATTTCAATTGTTATTATATCCGATTCCACTGGTAATCTCGTGTTGTACCAAAAATTGAATCGATCTTTTCAGTGAAATGATGCCAATGGCTATTTACCCAAACCTTACAATCGCCCCAAACAGCCCAACATACAGACACATCTTCAGTTTGCAGCGCGAAATTGCAAATGAATGCGTGATTTATCATCTCTAAAATATTGCTATGGCCTTAATCAAGAACTACTTGGTGTTAACAGCGGATCTCTCTCTCGAATGTTAGGTGCGAAGTAAATAACAGTGAGAGACTGAGAACGCGTGAGTCACTGCCATATTTCAGCGAACAACCCATGTATTTATGTTAAAACATCAAATATATATACGGTTTCAACGTATAAACAATATCCGAAAACAATCACATTCTACGCCTTCGCGGCGCCCATTATTATTGTTTTTTAACAAGTTATTGAGAGTATCTCATGTCTAAAGGTAAGTATTTGAGAGCAACATTTTATTTTGTTTAAAATAGGATCCAAATGCTTCCGTTAACACTATTTTCTTATTCCTAAGGAATTTCTAACTAACGAACAAAATCTCATATAAATAATTATTAGTGGTGTGATTATAAATTTAACTAATAATATATAGCTAGAAATATACTAAGTCAAAATTATTTAGTTCTATTGAACATATTATAATTTTTAAATTCAAAATTTTTATTGATATGTTAATCCGTAACACAAGCTTATTTAATATAACATACATTTAGTTATATATATATATATTTTGTATGAAAATAATGATAATTTATTACAATACTTTTGCGTGAAAAGTTAATCAGCAATAAAACCTAAATAACTGATAGGCGATGACTAAAACAACTAAATTAAACGTGAAATTAAATACATTTATGAAAACTTATACCTTTTATTTATAATTCAAAGTTTTAAAAAATAAGCAAACAATTTAAACGATAACTGTTAAGAAAAAATCATTTAGATTTTTTAGTGTCGTGTGATTCAAAAATAAAACCATTGAAATTTTATTTAAAATTAGGAAATTTAAAATCTAATGAATGCGTGCGTATGTTTATTTAAAATGATGGAAAGTGCTGTTCATTTAAATTTGAAATATTTGTTGATTGAATTTAAATCACAAAATTTTGAAACTAATCTAATTTAAAATATTCTTAATGCATATAAACACTTAAATAAAAATCAAACTTTTTGTGATATTTTTAATATTAAATACGATCGTTGATTATTATTTTATCATTAATTAATAATATTTACGAATAATTTACAGTTAAAAAATCAAATCACGAATTTTTGAATAATGAAATTCGCATATTTTTATGTTGCGATAAAATCAAAATTAATTATGTAATAAAATTTATACAAACGGATTGAACTAATAATTGTGTTTGATTTCTAAACAAATTTTAAGCGATAACTTTTCAATTTCGAATCAAATACTGTATAACAGTAGAGTATATTACAATTTGAAGCATTGAGTGCCATCTTTTAATAAAAGCTGTGAGCTTAACATAGAAATATATTGTTAGACTTAATCCAAACTATATTGAGACGAGATTTCAATGAATAGAGATCTGAATATTTTAATAAAAACTGATAGCCAATCAAATTAGAACATAAAATAAAATAAAATAAATATAAAATTGTATAAATTTAATAATTAAGAGATATATATCAATGAATAATTATGTTGATTAAATATAACACAATTATTAATGCCGTCATTTATCCAATATTGTGATTCCAATTTAAGGACATTTTCTCCAATATTATTCATTAAATGATTTAAATGTATTTTCTATTAAAGAATAAATTTTAATTTTTTAAAATTTAAATTATATTTATCAATCAAATGTTTAAATCTTGCCCAAATAAGTTCTATAGGATTTAAATCACAGTTATACGGTGGATGCCGAAGTGCTGTATGTCCCAAATTTGAAATTATATTATCAACGTTATATGTGGAAATATTTACATTATTATATACAATTTCTAACAATTGATTTTTCTTAAATTTTGATTAAATACAATATTATTGTCTGTCAACCATTGTTTAATAATTTTAATTGTAGAATATTGTGTTGAAGTTTATTAAACTTTTTGTATGAATAGATGCATTGTCTTATTTTATAACACTGTTTTCGGGAACATTAGGCAATAATTGTGACTTCAACCATAATTCAAACTTTTCACTGTTTATTTCATTTTTAGTAAATACTTTAAGAGAATTAGATATGAAGCCGTTAAGTGATACAGCATATATAAGTGAATATCTGGTTCCCTTTCCGATTAAAAATTTAAGTTTTAATTTTTTAAACATATTTAATGGTTTCAATATATTAGTCTTTTCAAAATTTTTATGAAGAAACGTTTCATCGATGTAAATGAATGTCTTGGTAATTAAATATTTTATTCGTTTCCGTTTCATGTCTATTCTATTAACTAATTCGCATCTAATTATGTCATCTGTCTTACTGTATTTATTACCCAGGGAAAGTTTGAAATATTCCATAATTTCCACGAATCATTAATTTCTTTAAAAAAATACCAATTGTTTGTTTAAATTTTTAATTATTGACAAAAAAATAATGAAAGTCGCAAAAATTCTTGTGATTTTACAATCTCACAAAAACCCAAGTATTGAGCATCATGATATCATCAGCTATTAAGTAACAAAATATATAATTTTTTATTGCAATTGATTTATGATTATCATATATCCAATTATTTAATGTATGAATAAATGAGGAATATCTTAAGTTTCACACTCTTCCAATAGTTTAATTTGTTCTGAGAATGAAGACATAATAAACATAATACAACTAATATTTCTCGCTATATTAATATCATGTTTAAAATTATTTAAAAATCACATAGAAACAAAAATTTTGAACATCACATTATCATTAACTTTTAATTATCTTTCTATATTATACTTAATTGTTTCTACAACCTTATATTTTTTTTGAACTATCATTTTAATTATCAATTTATTCAATTAATTACTAAATATAGAATTTCTAAGTTTCACACTCTTCCAATAGTGTAATTTGTTCTCAGAATAAAAACAATAAAAATAAAACATATCATTTATCTGGCTTTATTAATACATCTTAAAAATTATTTACAAATACTTAAAAACCAAATTTTGAACATCACATTAGCTTTCTATATAACGTATGTCCAAACGAAAAGTTCACACTGACGTCACAATAGTACTGTATTGATAGCAAGTATTGTGACGTCAGTGTGAACTTTTCGTTTGGACATACGTTATGTTGAATAACACGATAGAACTGTGAATATAATGAATACTAAAAACATTATTTTTTTACACTGTTTTACCAAGTTATTAAACTTATTTGTATAACAATTTATTTAATATGACATAGTCTGGCAATTTTTCAACAATAAATGAGACTTTTTTTGAACACTTTTTCGAATTTCTACGGTGTACAAGTAAATATTTAAAGATTTGCAAAGATATTTATTAATATAAGAGGTTATTTAAAAAATTGTCACAAATAAATCAATGTTAAATATATAATAACAACAAAATGCTGTGGCATAAGCCGCTAATATCTAATAATATCAAATAAAAATGAAATAGAGTATTAACTGCAGTTAATAATTAGTAATCTTAAATAATATGGAATTTGCCTATAATATCTGCAACAATTAGCAATGAGAAAGAGTAATGAGAAGTCAGATATTATGACCTATTTATCTTGAATATTGTTGTATATGGAAATAATTATTTATTTATATTTATTAAGTTTTAAATATCGTAATATAAATAATAGACAGAATAGTGCAAAGCTATTTACTTCAATATATTCCGAATTACCTATATAAAACGAAAGTAAATCAAAATTTATTAAAAATTAAAATATAATATCTATACTAATTTAAAATATTTTAGTAATCCTAATATTCACAGATTTACCGTGTTATTCAA
The DNA here is from genome assembly GCA_034698025.1 of Phthiracarus crinitus. Taxonomy (NCBI): domain Eukaryota; kingdom Metazoa; phylum Arthropoda; class Arachnida; order Sarcoptiformes; family Phthiracaridae; genus Phthiracarus; species Phthiracarus crinitus. The sequence goes on from JAQGAW010000103.1 coordinate 41,934, forward strand.
TTTATATAGGAAGATAATGTGATGTTCAAAATTTTGGTTTCTAAATGATTCATAAATAATTTTAAAAATTATATTTATAAAGCCAGAAAAATGAGATGTTTTATGTTTATTATATTTTCATTTTCAGAACAAATAATTCTATTGGAAGAGTGTGAAACTTAGAAATTCCATATTTTGTAATTAATTGAATAAATTGATAATTAAAATGATAGTTCATAAAAAATATAAGGTTTTAGAAACAATTAAGTATAATATAGAAAGATAATTAAAAGTTAATGATAATGCGATGTTCAAAATTTTTGTTTCTATGTGATTTTTAAATAATTTTAAACATGATATTAATATAGCGAGAAATATTAGTTGTATTATGTTTATTATGTCTTCATTCTCAGAACAAATTACACTATTGGAAGAGTGTGAAACTTAAGATATTCCTCATTTATTTAATTGGATAAATGTTAATTATATTGACAAATCACAAAACTTTAAAGATCTAAATTGCAAAAAAAATTATATATTTTGTTACTTAATAGCTGATGATATCATGATGCTCAATACTTGGGTTTTTGTGATAATTTTAAATCCAATGTATTTTGTGACTCATTATTTTTTTTGTCAAAAATTTAAAATTTAAACAAATTTAAACAAACAATTGGTATTTTTTAAAAAAATTAATAATTTGGCAAAATAAATTTTGTGACGTAATTTATGAAAAATAAAACTTTAATATTTAATAATGATAATTGTGCTATTTTTATATATATATTAATAATGAATTACGTCACTAAATATTCAAAATTTTTAACGTTATTTATATAAAATTATGAATTATTATCTTTTAATGTTAATTATAATTTTTTTTATCTTTTTTAACCAATAATTTTACAATTTAAATATATTGTGAATATACCCGGTTAGAACATGACACTTCAATACTACTTTTGATATTTTATTTAGACATTATGTTTTCCTCATTTTTAACAACTTTCTATACAGATTTTTAGATCAATCTTTTTTTGATAAATAATTGCTATATTTTAGATCCCAGTTTAGGCATCCAGTCTCCGTGTTAAACTTCTTAAAATATTTTTTAAATTTATTATAAAATTTATTCTAAATCTACCCATATTTATGCTACTTTTGATTAAAAAACCAATGTTATATCTATTACCGTTTAGGACACGTAAAATTATTTGTCCAAAAGGTATTTATTTTTTGGTGCGCCCCCTTTAGGAGTTTTTAAAATTCGTATTCAATATGCTTAGAGTTTTGTCTTCTATCAGAAAAATAATAAGATCTTCGAAATCCTTTAAGGTAAAGATTGAAATTGTAACACCAACTCCATGCATGCTTTATAAAAGTAATTATAAACCTTAACTCCAAAAAATAGTGTTGGAGTTGGAATGGAGTTGGAATGAGACTCTAGTAGAGCTAATTGGAGCTGGAGTTCAAAATTAAAAATAGAGTGGAGTTGGACTCGAGTTGGAGTAATTTTTTAATTTTTTTGTGGAGTTGGACGGAATGTCTTTTGGAGTTTGTTGGAGTTGGAGTACATTTTTTCAAAATTTCAATCTCTACTTTAGGGGACGGAAGACTATGTAAATTATTGGTATCTCTTTCAAAATTTAAATCTATGTCGATTTCTGCTTTTTTAGCAATAATTCGACAAACAAAGTAATTAAGTTTGTAAAAATAGGTAAATATTAATTCGTAGTTTAATCAAACAGTGGCAGCACTTTATAAGCGAATAAATTGCATTTTGTGTGTAAAATACGACACAACAGTCATACACATACACAATACACGTGCTATCGTTATGTTATTGTATTTTGTTATTGATTTGTTTTTTGCGATATTATAATGAATACCAACAATCAATTATTAATTAAATTGATATCTAATACGAATAATGTTGGATTAACATTAATATTGGATCATATAAAATGTAGTGCTAATCAACTTTTAAATTGTTTTATCAGTAAACGAATCAATAATAATATTGTATTGATTTTGTTTGAAACACATTCTCGTCTAATCGTTCAACGATTCAAACAAATTGAAAATAATACAAAAATATACGA
>JAQGAW010000104.1:0-43919 GCA_034698025.1 Phthiracarus crinitus
TCCATCTCTGGTGATTTCGTACCGAGACTTTGTCCGTTTCGCGACTTGTCTTTTAAAATATCCGACGCCTAACTCTTTTAGGAATGCGTCGAAATTATCGCTGCTTTCCAACTCATATGTTCCCAGAAATTTGTCTTCGCTTTCCGGTACTGTATTAACGATTACGGTATTATTTCCGGTGTCGACAGCGGTATGATTTTCATTAAAGAGATCGTTTAAATCGGTTAAGTGCGATGACGAGTAGTTTGAGCACGATTGTGATGATGAGGATGACGATGATTCGGGTTCGGATAATACGAAAAATATTGCACAAAGAGCTATGAGAGCTAAAATAAAAAATAGTTTTAATTTATTATTTTTTTCATTTAACGATAAAGAGGGTATAAGTATATATTTTAAATTAATATTTTTAAAGTTATCGTTAATTATTTTAATTTATAAACTTAAAGCGATTCCAATAAAAACTAAATATATACATGTATAGAAATCCTTGATTTGTGATAAATTTTGTTTATTGTAAATGGTTTGGAAGAGTTGTCATAGAATACAAAAATAGTAAATAACGTCAGATGAATGTATTTGTGAAATTAAAAAATAATTTCCCTATCATTATATCTTTTTGAATATATCTGCAATAAGTTTGCAATATTTGAATGAATTTATTTTCTAAGAAGTATCATAACTTTTAAAACTTAATAATCTCTATTTAACGTATGATTCGCTGGGAATTCCCCGTTTTGGGAATCAAAAAAACTAGATCCTCTTATAACGCATTAAATTACAAAATATTACTCATTAGTTTTTTAGTTGGAAAATCAGATTTGATTTAAGGAAAGTCAATGTTAAATAAATTGCTTGCGGTATTATAGATAAATCAAGGTTATAGGATGTGAAACATAATTTTTCGTATTAATTTAAATAACTAATAGCAATTAGACAATAGTCTGTAATCTAAGTAAATGACAGCGAACACGAAAAATGTTGGCAATAATGTTAAAAACATTGTTAGATTTTGTTTTGATTTCACTAGGAATAATATAGTCTAGTAATTTTAAAATTACGCCCAGAAAATATTCCGAAAAATTTCCATATTTAAGACATAAATAAACAATAAAGAAAATTCAATATAAAATTATTGGGAAAAATATGAATACTTTTTTTTACGTAAGTACTAGCCTTGCTAAGGGTCTAACTCTTATTTTTTGGTCCAACACATGCGATAGTTTCGGGCTTTAATTTATAAATGAATAAAACCTTTATCAAACTTAATTTTGCGTTAACTGAATTTACAGATATGCTAATCTATATTTAACATAAACATAACTCAGCGAATAAGCATTAAACACTTAAATGCTTTTAAATAATTTAAGTTTTATTCAATATAATATTTGTCGTGCTTTCAATTTTACAAAATAGCCCGATCGGGTAAGTTTTAAATTTGATGTTTTAGGCCTAATTTGTACTCATGACAATTTAAGAATTATAAACTCTATTATATACAATAGTGCAAATCCCTGTCGACCTTAAACACGAGTCACGCACACTCGTATAATGCATTCTTATGTCATAGCGCTCTCTTGTTTCGCTTTGCGCTTCTATACACCAGCTCGAGCCGACTCGTACCGCAACATATTTTATTTTAATCTAACAAATAACTTTAGACTATGAAAATGACACAAAACACTTTAACCATATTGAGCTTTACACATAATAAGTAGAAATTAAAGGTCAATACAATTCCCGATCAATGTTTTATCGCGAAACCTTTGTTTTAGATTAATTGCTGCACAAAATTTTAGAATAATGTTTTTTTTGAAAGTTTTTTTACATTAATAATAAAAACTAATTTATTTATTCTAATGGCATATCTGATATAAACTAAAATTAAGGTTAGTCTTACCAATTAAAACACAGTTGAGTATTATTGAGAAGCACAACGGAGTGCATACACGGCGTCTCACTCGCAAAGACTCGTACTCGTATTTTTTATCCGTTTTACTATCCATTTACTATTTATTTACGTTTACTAAACGCTGTGTGATTTAAATATAAATTATAAAAATACGATAAAAAATAATTATACAATGTATTTCAATACGAATAAAAATAAATAATGAACAAAGGTTTTTGTGTGAGAAATGTTTTTCACTTAAACTTCGATTTTACAGTGATTTGCGATTTTAAGAAACTGATACTAAAATTAAACGAAAGTTAGGAAAACAGTTTCACGACTGATGAGAAAGCTATTTACGCGAACTGTTTTTATTGAATGTATGCTAAAAAGTTTAGGGCAACGCGAGTCACTTTCGCATTCAATGTCATCAAACGTGGGATCCCCTGTCGTAGCCTTGAAAGTGATTTGTAATAAATATTCGCGTCATGTTTAGTGGTGTATAGCAAGTCTAAGACTGAAGATTAAGCATTTAGTTTTTTAGGCCGGGCTCACCCGAAAACGTGTTTATCCGTTGTATAAACGAACGCATTGGTTCCAAATAAATATTTTAATATAATGGAAAAACTACTTTTTTTGGGTGAAAACTGGTATTTTTTATTTATGCGTTGTTAAGTGGAACCTCAATACTAAACTATGTTAATAAAGCGAAAGTTACAAACAAATTCATATTCTCAAGCCTACAGTTATCATTATTCATGAGCGAAATATTTTCAATATAATATATTAAAATTAACGTAACTAATACTTTCTAAGTTATGACTAGTTTATCGTATTTTATTTTCTATACAACTGTCATTTCTTCTACAGTTAACCTCGGAATTGTTTTGTACGTGAGAAAAGTGTGGTCAGCAGGATCTGCAGTATCCGTGTTAATCTGTACATGTATATCAAAGTTTTAATATTCACATTGCAGTATCAATATATAAACTGGTAAATATATTTTTGACTATAAGAAACAGTTAACAGGCCTTGAGTTTTGTGCTCTGAACTAAATATAAAAAAGCTATAATAGCGTGGTATCACTGCCTTTATAAAAGTTTAATGATAAGTTACATAAAAGTAATAGTAATTTAACGCTAATTTTTTAAAAAAAAGTTGTGTTATACGCTTATATCGAACATATTTAATAAACTTTTCCTTAAACTTACCTATTTTTATTGATTTACAACGCGATAAATAGGAAATTACTTTTCACAGTTAAGCTAGCAATTACACTGCTTTATGTCTATTATATTACTTGTAATGATAGTTGTACTGAGTTTACGAATAATACTTGAGACTAATCTAATTTACTAACAAAATTGAATTGAAAGCCGAAACATATCGTCATATAATAGGACGATAGTTGTTGTCAAATGCTGAATATGAACTTTGTTAGAACTAAATTGATATTAACGAACTCCTATTATTTAAGTGGTTTATAGTTGATAACAGATTTTGATAAAAGCTTAATATACTGATAACAAAATAAAGATGTTTTCCGGTAAGTTAACCCAAAGTTAAAACATTGTCTCTTTCTTAGCGGTTCGATTTGATTTTTGAATCAAAACCCGAAATCAGGATAAAATTAAATACATAAATTTAGTTTTATATTTTATTTATCGTAAATCATGTAATTTAATAATTATAAAATTTAATAGCAATAAAATAATGATTATTAAACAATGATTATATAATTTTTTATATATCATTAATTGTTTGTTAGAATAATGCTTTCATTAATTGATTTTTAAACTATTAGGTTTCAGGCTATCAGATTTATTATAGGGTTAGTATGTGTAATTCACAAATATTTTAGGTTTAGTTCAGCTTTTATTTCATGTTTAACGACTCGGTTCGGGTCTCTAAACTACTAACAAAAAACATCTCTAATAAAAAATAATATTATTAACGTAAACCATTTTCAATGTTAAATAAAAGTTGTAGCTCTATAAACTTTCTTTTATAAAATTATAATCAATACTATTATATTATATTTAAATTTTTAATTCATATATTATTAAAGTTCAATTAAATATAAATATTTATTAAAAATGACAACTAATTAAGATAACTAGTGAATCTAAATTAACAAAATTTATATTAATTATTAACATAAATGCTATCAATTAGTGTAAAATAAAGTTTGAATTATAATCAGTGAGTTTTAGCCACCAAATATTTTGGTACAGGCATTTTTTGGTCATTTGAAAATTTGTTAATTATTACAAATACTTATATGATTCTAATATAACATTGCATATAAACGTTGCTGATTAGAGAAAATTGGACTTCAAAATATATTTTATCTGTCGCCTGATTCGTGTTATCTGTAGCGTTCATTTATCTCTGTTTCGAGCAAAAACATTTCGCTTCCATAAACAGTATACAATATAATAGTAAGTATTATTTTAATGAATAAGGTCAACTAAATTATAAGCATCAAATTAGAAAAGTCGGTAATACTTCTCAGCGTTATTATGAGCAGATTCTGGATGTATTATGGATATAACATTTATAATCATAATGCGGATTCATAGGGAATGCCAAAAATAACTAAAATTTACCCTTATTCACTTCAGAACACTATTTTAACCCTAGGTTTCAATTTAACCTCATAAATGAAAGTTACTATTGAATCTTTAAGGAAATGTTTAATACATGCAATTTATTTTTAAATTTTGGAATATAAACTTTATAAAATATATTTTTATTTATTTTGATAGCCTCATTTTAACTATTATTTGTTTTTTTAATACTTTTTTACCCTTGTCTAATCAAAATTTTGACACTAATAATCTGCTCTATGGATTTCATAATAAACTTTTGTAAAGTTGGTAATAAAATTTTATTGATAATGTTTTTTCTTGTAAAGTGTATAATGTTCGACCTTTTAAACTATTTTTTTATCTGGCAATATAGAAGAAATTTATTCAAATTTTATAAGTCTACTGTCCGTAGACACATTTTAAAAATAAATAAAAAATTTTAAATTAGTCACATAAACAATCAAAATGATAAAAAAGCAAAATTTGTCTAAAAATAAAATATAAAATTAAAATTCAATATGTAAAAGCAAAAAAAGGGTGGAATCCGCCTCTTTTTTCTTTTAATAGGATTTCATAAACGGACTGAAATCGGTTGATTTTGAAAATAATTTGTTTAATAACAAAACTAAGTTGATATTAAAATATAAATTTAAATTTAAATGCATATAATAACTATTATAGTTTATTAACATGATCTATCTTATTTGAAATTATTATTTTAAAAAATAGCTTAAATAAAACTATATCTAATTTAGTAAAACATAGGTTGATTATAACCAAAATTTCTATTGTTATAAATATTATTTTATAAACGAAGCAAAAAAATCATAAATAAAATTTAGAGTAATTCAACGTATTTAGTGGTTAGAGGTTTAAACAATAAATATTAATTTACTGAATTAAAATTTAAATAAGGTTTAATTTTTCTCTGGAAAATACATGGTAGTAATGTTTATTTAATTTTAAAAATAACATATTTATAACTGTTGTCCAGAAATAGTTTAAAATATATTTGAATTTAATGTTAATTAAACTATTCTGTTTAATAAAATTAATATTAAACTTTTATGAATTTAAATAACATGAAACAAATGTAAATTTATCATTTTTTACAGATTAAGCCGTATCTTATTTAATAAAAAAATATTGTTGTCTTACTAACAATGGAATTTAAAGAAATATCATTTTTTCAATCATTACTGTGGTCAACAATAAGCGAAATCAAAAATGACTACCAAGCTAAAATTAAATTTATAAAATTAGTAACAGATCTTTTTTCTGAAGAATCTTATGGCACTTATTATGATCTAAATATCTGCCCAGAAGATGAAAGCAATTTCCAAATAATTCTTCAAAATTATCGAATTAGTTACGAAAGTACAATACGTCTGTTGCGATCAGTAAAAGATAGTAAATGTAAAACTGAATTTATCGAAATGGAAAAAATAGGCAAAGGAGGGTTTGGACAAGTATTCAAAGTGGAAAACAAAGCTAATAAAAAACGCTATGCTTTGAAAAAAATAAGAATAACAAGTAATTATTTTAATATATATAAAATTTAGTTTTAGGTAAAGTAACAATGGAAAACTATTAAATAAGAAATTGCATTTATTTTGACTTAATAAGCTTAAAGAATAATATATATTATATAATATTAATACAACAACAAAGCAATAGTTTTATAGAATTTAGCATTCTATTAAACTTAAAAGAATCTTGTATTTTATTTTGCATTTTTTTAAAAATAGCCTAATATTTATGGGGAAAAAACTTTCATCTATATTTTATAATTTTAGATAATAGTAATGAAAATATGATGAAAGCCCAAAAGGAGATAAGTGTTTGGTCTGCTTTGAAAAATGAATATATTGTTAAGTATGAAAAAGATTGGTTGGAAGCACTACATTATAAATATGATTTTCTTTACGATGATGACGACAGTGACGTTATAAAAGATAACAAACTGCCATCCATTTTGAATATTACAGTATTTATTCAGATGGAGTTATGTGATATGACATTAGACAAACTAATTGAACAATTGAATTGTGAACTTAACCAGAATAAGGACACTGGGTTAACACCCGTTGGTGCTTATATTGCTTTCAAATTATTTTTGGAAATAGTGGAAGGAGTGAATTATCTCCATTCACAGAATCCTCCATTAATACATAGAGACCTTAAACCTAAAAATATACTTATAAAACATCATTCAAATGATAAGTTTGTTAAAATATGCGACTTTGGTCTAACAACACATCATGAGAGAACATCGATGACACACACTTCAAAAATTGGAACTATAGAATTCATAGCTCCAGAGGTTAAAAATGGAAGAGTGTATAATGAAAACTCTGACATTTATAGTATTGGTGTTATTATGGAAAGAATTTGCTTTTTAAATGAAAACAGGTTTGAAATGTTATATTATTTTGAGAGAAATTTTCTTCGAGAAAAATTAGATAAATATTTTTATCAAATAAACTAGAAAATTTTTAAAAATTTTTAATAATAAAATAACCTTTAGCCTTTTTTTATGCAGAAAATTACAGATAATTAAAGATTTTCATAATATTAAATATATACATCAATACGTTAGCAATAAACAACTTATTGAAACCAAGTTAAATAACCGTATAGTAAATGTTTTAATGAAACTTGATTATCTGACACAAGAAGACCCAAGATATCGCCCAACCACTTCGTCTTTACTTAGAGATCGATATCAATACAGTTTTAGTCAATTGGATTTGGAATACTTAGAATTATCAGAACAAATTGTTGACACTTATTATAAATGGTTGCAAGAGAGCTATGCTGATAATTATATATTATATAATATATTTCAGAAGTATTTAAGATTCAATGATTCAAATACAAATCTGAATATTGTGGACACACGGAAAATTGAAAATAATATTCAAACAACATTATTAGATAACGAAATGAAAAATAATATCACTAAAAGGCTAATATACATGTTAAGCAACTGTAACAGCTTTAAAGAATTAGAGATATTTTTGAATTCAACAATAGATTACTGGTGTTTTTTTGCAATAAAAACGAATAACATTTTACTTGAATTATTTCAAAATGCTATGGAGAAGCATGATTTTGATTACGTTTTATTATTCGATAATAGCATATTATATTGCTTCGTACGATTAACAGAATTTCGGATTTTGACTCATATGATAACACATTTTGGCCATAAGTTTAGAAAGTCGTTCGTTAATCCCTTTTATTCCAGCTTAAGATTTTTACAAAGTTGTAATCAAATCGATGAGCTAACATTGACAAATTGCAATCTACTATGTATTAAAAAGATTAAAAATTTAATTATAGATAATGATTTCTGTTATATATATTATAACAATAATGATAACGCACAAGAAATAATGATTGGTAACAATAATTGTTTGAAAAGGATACAATGCAGAGAAAAATATATTAGTAATAATTGTTATGAAGAATATGAATCCAACGATGATTTTCAAATATATAATAGTGATGATAGTGATTCTGAAAAGTGGGATACATATAGTGATATTGATAGTGAAGCAAGTATAGAGGAATCTGATGTACCGCCATATTTATTATATCTAAAAGAAACTGAATATATAACTGAATTTGAAAACGAAACGATTATAACTATAGATCATGGGATATCTCATGTGATATTTTTAACTAAAAATGGCAACGTTTTTTCCACTGGAAAAAATTCGTATGGCCAATTAGGTGATTCCTTATTTATTAATAAAGAAAAACCGATACTAATTGATTATTTAAATAAATTTAAAATAACAAAAATAAGTTGCGCACAATATTACTCATTAGCTCTAACATCATCTGGTAGGTTATACCAGTGGGGATTAATTACAAGTGAAACAAATGAGTTTGTTTTATTCCAAAATAATCAAAAAGATAAAAGTTCCACACCTTATTTGCTTGAAAATTTAATGAATGAAGTGATTATAAATATGTCTTGCGGTAGCAATCATTCCATTGCTCTAACAAATAATGGTATCATTTACTGTTGGGGTGGAAACTTTTATGGACAGTTGGCAACTGGAGATAACAATATTCGCAGAATGCCTACTAAAGTAAATAATAGTTTGTTAATCGTTAAGTGCGTTTGCAACAAAAACAACAGCTTTGTCTTAACACATGATGGAGACGTGCATTCTTGTGGACAAACTATTAATTCAAATATATTTGTCAAAATAAATGACATAATAAACAAATTTGTAGATATTGGCTCAAAAAATACATCAAATCTTTTAGTTGCTTTATCAACCGAAAACTTTTGCTATATATTTGGTGATATTCGTGACAATCATATAGTTTCTAATGAGAATAAGCTAACAATGTTAATCAAAACTTCGATCAGATGTATTCAAAATTGTTTTTTCGTTTTTACATCTTTTCATAAACAATACACTTATAAGAAGATGTCGTTTAAAAATTACAGGATTAATAAGAAATATGTCAAATACCAGCAAATTCTAGCACTTAAAGAAAATACTATTTGCATATCAACTGACTTAGAATATTTGGATTCACACAAAACAAGTCTTAAAAACTCCCTTGATATTTGTATGACATTTAGAGGCATTAAATTATTTATAGAAAATACAACAAAATTTAGATGTTTTATTATTCAATCAAATGAAGAGGGAATAAATAAATTGCACTCTTTTATGGTTAGCAAAAATTTTCCATTTTCATTATTCCACAGCAAAGATAAAAATATTGTAATAATTTTGCTCAGTTATATTTCGTATCGATTTATTGAATTTTATAATGAAAATTTTGACATTTGTGACGTAAAATATATAAATTCCTTTCCGTTTAATAATATTCAACATTATTTTGCCAATTGTGAAAAACATACTAATAATTTACAACTTAAAAACTGGAAATTGTTTCAAACATTAAATGAAAATGAATTAAGTATATTTAAGTACTTTTCCATCAATTATAATCGAGCATTCTTTATAACAAATGATGACGAAGTGTACACAATGGGAGATAATAGCTATGGTTGCCTTGGTTTGGGTAATGATTCGTTAAACAAAACAATATTAGTCCCAACTATGGTTAAAGAATTATGCGATAAGAACATTGTTAATTTTGCTTTCGGTTCTAAACAAATGTTTGCTTATAATAACAATAGTTTATATTCGTGGGGCTATAATCAAGATGATTATTACCCATTGGATAAAACAACACTCAGTTATAAACCACAATTAGAAACATCGCTTTCTAACCAACAAATAAAATGCATTGCATGCGGCGATATTAAAGTTTGGGTATTAACAGCTTTGAACGAAGTGTTTATCAAAGATTATCACAGAACAAATAATGCGTTTATTCAAGTAATGGACGATAATTTAAAAGACATTGAAGGAAATGTGATTTGTTGTTCTCAAGTCGAATGTTTGCTTTTGTCGAATAATCATATGATTTTTAAAATTTACGACAATTACATTGAAAAAATTGAATTAATTGTTGAACCAAAATCTATTGCTTTTTGCAATAATAAAAATTATTTATTATCAAAGGATGGAATAATTTACGAGTTTAATAATATATTTGAAAATAAAGAGTTTTTGCAAATAAGTGAAGACTGTGAAACTTTTGCACATATTTACGCATCATTTACTGGTGAAACATTAATTGCGGTTACAGTTAATAAAAATATTTATGTAAAGAATAATGAAATTCCTAAACTTTCTATTAGTCCAGTAAATTGTATTGGAAACGCATTTTCAATCTATAATGTTCCTCAATTTACGCCTATTTTACTCAATAACACAAATGATGTGGCTCTCAATATAAATTAATTTGGAGAAAATTTTAGATTTTTTATTTACAATTTTGATTGAAAGCGATATATGATTGAAAAATGTTAATGTATTATAAAATTAATAAAATTATAAAAAGCTATCAAATATGGATTATACTATTGAATAAACTTAAGATATAATACAAAGTTAGCTTATTATCGATGTTTACTCTCTATCTTGTTTTAATTATATAAATGGAAGATTGTCTCATTTATTAAAGCTACGTTAACTATCAAAGCCTTTCTGTCAAAGGACTAAATCTCTTTTTTGTTTTCTATATATTAATTGCCGTCAAATGTCTACTAATAACTTATTAGTAATAAGTATCATTGTATTCTTAAGCGTGAGTTAGCATCAATCAGCATATGTATCACAAATAATTCATAGTATTTAAGCGACATTTTAGAGAACATTGACAACTTTTAATAAAAAAAATAATATTGGATTAATCATCGTTTATACACAATAAAAATATGATTTAATTAATAAATGTATAATAACTAAATAGTTCAATAAAAAAATTTTTTAATTTAAAAAATTCTTTATATTAAAACATTATAAAACAAAAACTGATCCACACTAACCACAAACCGATACCTCTGAAAATATCACTTAAGAAACGAAAACAACGAAAAAACTCTCAAGACCTAACCTAGGGTACCCACCATTAATCTGGGTGTATAAACAGACACGCTTTTGCCATCAAATATAATTATTAATTTAATTGAGAAAACAGAAAATATCTAAGCAGATAATAACGAAAAATTCTTTATTATTTTAACTTGTGTTCAGAGTAACCGATCATCGAACTCCCAAACAAATTAATTAATTTTAAGTAAAGAGACAGTTAATGGCTTTAAGAAAATAAAACAAATCTTTACTTAATTACTAAAATATATTATAGAAAATATGTCTAAAAGCTTAAAAAGTGCTTATTATTATTTTAACGTTAATGGTTTAATTTCTAACTTACAATGTTTACTTAAGCGTCGCCTTTTTCTGGAAATATATAATCATTTTATGTTCACTTTTCTGTAAATCATTATTAAATGTTTTCGCCTAATTTCAAGTTTAAGGGATATTAAACCAAATCCTAAATTATAAGCGCAATTTATTTAATATAGTATATATTAAAGCTTCCGGTTGTTTGAAAAATCTCAGTGCACTAAAAAGGAAAAATCATTTATCAAACTAATTCATAAGTAATTTTTGATTTAAAACAGCAAACGCATCAAAAAACCGCGGTTTAAACCACAAAACCGGAAAATATTTGGTTATAGTAGTAAGTGTGGCCTGTGTTCGATTAGCGGTACCACTATATAGCAATCGTATGAGTATCGCTGTGTCACATATCGTTGAATATCGCTCCAAAATAATTGATTATATTTTATTTTTACTTAAGCCAGCATTTAATATTTCTCTGTAACATATTTTACGCATTCACATGATTCTAAATAATGTATATATCTTTTTATATTGAAGTTTTTTCATGTGATAAGTATAGTTATGTGAACACAGCGATACACATACGATTGCTATATAGTCGTATCGCTAATCGAACACAGGCCACACTTACTTCTATAACAAAATATTTTAATAGTAATAAATTGATGATTGTTGATTTTGTATATAATTAAATTAACTTAAATTTTGTCATATTATTTTATATTAATTAAATATTAACATTATTTAAATAAATTTTATATAATTTCTAATTTAAAACATTAAGCAAATATAAATTTAAAGTTGAATATATGTAAAAATTACTACTTTATTATTAATTGAATAAATTCTTTTAAATGCATTAACTATGCATTTTATTCATTCTAATTTTTAAAGAAATATTTGGAAGAAATAAATGTCAAAATTCTAATAAAATTTAAATTACTTTTTTTGCGATTTAACCGCGGTTTTTTTAAATATTTTTTAAACGGCCAAAAATCGAAAATATATGTAAAATACGAACCCCAAAGGTACCACAAAGTTTAACCGCAGGTTTAACTTAATAAAGTTAATTAACTTTTAAATATTAAATTGATAAAGTGATTTCACTTAAATAATTAAAATACTTAAAGCAAGTAAAAACATAAAACTCTTGTTAACAATTAAAAATGATTGAAGGTTATGTAGAAAATTAATATTTAGTATTATTTACATTTAACATTAATTACCGAATTAATTTCTCAATATAAATACTTTTACATAATGCAGACGTTTAATGACTTGACAGATATATGGATTTGGGATTTCCGACTGTCCGTCGGTGGTCTGTAGGCACACAAGCTCGACCATAGTAATCAGAACGTATATTAAAATTGTTTATAATTATTAAGGGATTTTACCCATCCTTTATATTTATTAAAGGATTTTTATGTTATTAAAGAGATTTTACTGACTGACTATGCCACAAACTATGGCTATGCCACTACCTATTATAAATAATGCTATTACAAAAAAACTTATTTCAGTTATCACAAAGCTTAATGGTTTACATTAGATCATTAATTGTTTTTAGTTATATCAATAAATAATATTTAGATTAAATTGTTTATTATTAATTTGTTTTCGACTAATTTTTAGTATTATAATAAGAATTGTTTGGCTATGCCATAAATGAATGTAAATTAACTCCAAACCCGTATTTATATTCATAATAGGAATCGCGTGGCTATGCCACTATTTATTAGCTAAAACATTATGATTCCATTGCTGTGCAACATATGGATGTAATTTAATATGAAACCCGTCTTAATACTTATAATAGGAATCGAGTGGCTATACCACTATTTAATAGAGAAGAAATAATTATTCAACGGCTATGCCACTTTGTTAATGTATAATAATTTTAAATCAAATGATATTTATATTTTGAAAATAAAACAGTAAATATTGGTTTAATCGGAAAAACTGATTTTTTACACCGTCTTTATTAAAATATTGGTGACAATTAAACTTCATTATTTTTAAATAAGTAAATTTGTAATTATAAGTTTATTCGTTTCGAAAAACCTTAATATATTTTTGATTTTTTAATTGTATTCATGTCTTATTGTCAACTTTTATATTAATTGTATATTTTTTAAGACAGTATTTTATTTCTATTTTTATTAATTATAGCTTTCGATGATTTTTAACACACTCGTCATTATTTAAGTAACTGATTTCGCATAAACTTAAAACAGCTTTGTTCGTTTGTTTGGATTGCCTGAACGAGATTAACGGCTAAGAAGTAATTATAAATTTAGTTTAAAGCTTATTCGAACAGTAAAACATTAATTTCAACAATTTTACACTCATATTATTACATTCTGAATTATTTCTGGTTTTTTTATTCAATCTGTACAAAACATTATTATTATTACTATAACGTGGTTTTGTAATAAGTTTTAACATACATATGCTAATTTGATATTTTTATTAGTTATTTACAGATTTAAAAAAAATTAAGATGTTATTATAAGCTAAGCATTGAATTCAAAACAACAGCTTTAGTATTATATTTGGCTGTTTTGAGTGTAATCGTCATCAAAACACAGACTTTTATTTTATATTAATCAATAATACAGTACTGTGTTATGAGTTTGCAAGACAAACTAGACCTGGAAAAATTATCGGGACGGGACAGGACAAGATCAGGTTTGACTAAATTTTTACGGGATTTGTCGGGACGGGATTCGTACATAAAAATATCGGAACGGGACAGGATTTTAGATTTTGTTAACAAAATCCCGAAAATCTCTAATTGACCGAATTATTGTGTCAAATGTCTTTAATTTACCACTTATTTTTATCAATTTTCAATTTTTAAACATTTTGTGCACATGAAATGTATTTATTGAAAGTATTAAGTTTGTTTCCTTAAAAAGACGATAAAATTTATTTATTACATAAAATCAAGACATTGAGATATATAAACACAAACTTTTTTCGGGACAGGACAGGACGGGACTAAATATTACCTTAACCAGGACGGGACGGGACAGGACTAAGCATTTCAATTATCAGGACAGGACGGGACTGTCATTTTCAAACTTTTTCCACCTCTAATCTAAAATATTAATTTTAAAGTTAACAGTTATTACTGTACGTATAATACCGCGCTCGTTATAAAAATACCGCTTATATGTTTGGTAATGTTGTGTGAGTTTGATTTTAGTGTAAGCGTACGAATGTGTGTGCGAGTGTCGTGCGATTAGACTAGTAGTTGTGTGGTTGTGTACATTGTACGTACTGTATGTGTTGTGTGTTGTGTGTGTTTGCATGTTTGCTGTTTGCATGTCGGCGTGTGTTTTGTTGTGCTGTGTTTCGCAAATCGATTTCTCAATTATATATTTTTATATTTATATACTCTATAATAAATACAATATTATTCATTACAACGAGTAATCGTTTGAGTAATCAAACAAATGGCGAAATATATAACTGTTATTTGCAAAGTGAAGGGCGAAACGATTTTGAATTTGAATGATTTCAATCAAATCCATATGAATAGCAATGTTAGCGCCAATTATACCAATAATTACAAGACAATCAATGTGTTCAATAATTGTGATAAAGATATCTTTATTGACCAACAAATAACCTCAAAACAAACGCAAACCAATAGTAATCGATTGAAAGCGAATAATGAACTGAAGTACGAAATGGAAACAATGGATGCAAACATGAAAGATGAGGCGAACAGTGATTTCAACCATATTGTTATCGATGATTGCAACGAACAAATCAGTGGTAATTCACAGTTTAATAAGAGTATCGATAGCATCAAAAGTATTGAAAAGTATTGCGAAACAATCAAAAAGGATGGACAACTGTGGCATTACTGCAGATATTATGAGTGCACGTATCGCACCATTTGGTCTAATGGTAAACATAGTAATTAACGTACATATTGTTAAACATAGTTAATTGTATGAATTGTTTGTTATTAGCGATCGTTTGTCACATCCGTTCGCATACTGGAGAAAAGCCTTATGTGTGTCAATATCCGAATTGCGGCAAAGCGTTCAGTATTTCATGCAATTTGCGAAATCACGCGAAAGGCGTTCACTCCAACAAAGCTGTGGTTCCGTTGACTAACGTTAACGTTAAACGAAATTTCGTGAGAACTGGCCGTAAGAAGAAAAGACGTAATAAGATTACGAAAGCGGTAATCGCTAATAAAAATGTCAATATTGATAGTATTGCTAAAAATACTATGAATTATTGTGATAATAATAAACAAAATGAGTCATTCGTTGACAATAATTCAAGTGCAATCTCTAACTGTTTACCCGATAATGTTAGTTATAAAAGACAGTTATTGCATAAAATGCCGGCCAGAAAGTCTTATTTTATGCATACTGCGGTTAAGTCTGTCAGTAATTTTGGTATCAAACCGCCACCAAAACCAGCTGACATTAAAATTAATGTTACCTCAGCTACTATTGAATCGATTAGTAAGCAAAATGAAAACGAAGCAAAACTTTCGCGATCTGTATCGGATAACACCGCTGAAAACTCAAGTTCAGTGATGGAAATAATCCGTAAAGCGGACACTAGTCCTGACGAACAATTATTAGAAATGCCTGAAGAAACTAATAATAAATCATTTGAATTTGAATCGAGTTTTGAGAGCATTAATGAAGTGATTGGTTACTTAAAAACGACCAAAAAGAACGGCAAACTTTGGCGTGTGTGTCAATTTCCGAATTGTAATTATGGCAATAATTTGGTTTCCTCTTTGGTATGTATGCATAACGATGTGTTTCGTATATTAGATTAAATTATTTGTTTGATTCTTTAATAGATCCATCACGTTCGCACTCATACTGGTGAACGTCCTTTCAAATGTCCGTATTCTAACTGCTTTAAAGCTTTCACTATTAAAACTAATTTAAATGTGAGTATTTTCTATAATTTTTATCTATTTTAATAAATGGTGTAAAAATATTTATTTAACTATGAAATATAAATCGAAAAGTTATTTCTAACCTGGACTCAGGATTCGAGTCTAGATCTTAATGATTCTAAGAGGTCTGAATTGAACTATTACCGTATGAGTCTTAGAACTCTCATGATAAGACTGACCTCTTTTCTATAAATACATACTTATTCAAGTTAACGGTAGATTTGGTAAACTCTGCGAAAATTAATTTTGTTGTCATTTTTTCATTTAAATTAAATAGCGCTATCATTAATATAATTTAAATTTTTTAGAATCATATCAAAGTACACAAAGGAGTTGACAGAGCTTCTAGATTATAAAAATGTTGGAATTTATATGCAAATCTGTGATGTGAAGAATCAAATAATACCCGTTACAGACTGTTAATTCAATTCAATTTGATTTTTATGGACTATACTGTAATAGAAATAATTTTACACGAGACGACTGTTCGACTGTTAAATTAATATTTTGCTTATATTTTTTATCACGTAATTTCATAAATTAAATTTTATCACTTAATTAAATAAAATATTTTTGGGTAATATTTTTTGTTACATTAATAAAAATGAAAATTGAAATGCATATACTTTTGTGATATTTATTATTATTTAATACAAAATTCTTAAGAATGATTTGATGTCAAGTTGTGAGATGATGTGATGAGATCTTTAATATCATATTAACTTTTGTTTATATTAACTTAAAAATGAAATTAAAACCTTAAACTTATAACTAAATTACGTGATATGTGATATACCGTAATTGTAATGTATATTAACTCATACTTACTTATTACTAAATTAGGATTGATTAGAATGAACTAATAAAAAATAAAAAAGTTGTGATCTCTGATATCAAGCAATTTAGTTAATGGATTAAGTTTTTAATTTCATTTTAATATAAATAAAAGTTCGTCATTTAAACATTTTGCAATTACCGTATTATTACTGGTACGGTATTACTGAATTACATAACGTTAATTTGTTTTGTATTTCAAATATGTGCAAAAATCACGTACATTCACAATCTTTGATGTATGCTTTTATCAACAATTTATTAATTTAATGCATGCTAATAAAACTTAACTTCAAATAGGTTTTACAAAAATTATCAACACTGTTATCACAACACTGTACTAAGAATACTATCAGCATTTACGTATAAATACACTCTTCATAAGCTTATATTAATAAGTTTATACGTTTAAGTTTATTGTGAATTTTTTATTCAGTTTAATATTTGATTAAAATATAATTAATTTAACAAAAGATTTAAGTTTTAAAATTTATTTAATTTTTATTTATAGTTTAATAATGATTTAATTATTTATTTGGTTCGTTGAGTTATTATCATAGACCGGATTTTTAGGGCATGCCCCAAAATGCCATAATTTGCCCTTTTATGCTTCAGAACCCTAATTTACCCTATTTATCAATATTTGGCCATTAATGGCCCTTATTTTTAACATTTAAGCATTTTCCAATCCTCTGTTACCACCAAAAGTGGGTCTCGTTAGATGGGGAACACGAATAAATTCGCTTTTATTTAAAATTGAATACTTTGGAAAAGTCAAATTATTTTTGGAAAAAATTAAAGTTAAAAATTCTTTAAGATAAACCTAATTTGAATGTTTAAAAATTAAGTAAATATGCTATAATGCGGTTTTACTAGAAAAATACTACTCATAAAGTTTCTAAATGTTGCGATAAAAAGTTTAAAATGACTAAGATTTACAAATTTTATGCCCTAATGTTGGCCCTTATTTGTACATTTTAATGCCCTTTTGCCCTACCCTTATATTCAAAATTTTGGCCCTAATAATCCGGTCTATGGTTATTATTCATAGTTTAAATGTTTGTACGAATTAATCTCACTATTTTCAACAAATTTGAAGTGAATTAATTCGAATATTTAATAGTAAAAGCAATGAGCATTGAGTACACTCGCGCTGAACTTAACAATAGTGTTTGGGAAGTGCCTGAAAGATACCAATCGCTGACACCCGTTGGTTGTGGCGCTTTCGGTCAGGTTTGTGCTGCGATAGACACTAAACATGATATGAAAGTAGCGATTAAGAAGTTGGCGCGTCCTTTCCAATCATCGATTCACGCGAAACGAGCGTTTAGGGAATTACGGCTTTTGAAGCATATGAACCACGAGAATGTGATCGGATTATTGGATGTATTCAGTCCTTCAATCAGTTTAGAATTATTTCAAGACATTTATTTGGTCACACATTTAATGGCTGCTGATCTCAACAGTATCATTAAGACGCAAACTTTAAGTGACGAACACATACAGTTTCTCGTTTATCAAATATTAAGAGGTCTTAAATACATTCATTCCGCTGGTATTATACATCGAGATTTGAAACCAAGCAATATCGCTGTTAATGCAAATTGTGAATTAAAAATACTTGACTTTGGTTTAGCGAGAAATACGGAATCAGAAATGACTGGTTATGTGGCCACTCGTTGGTATAGAGCGCCAGAAATTATGCTCAATTGGATGCGTTATGATTTAACTGCCGATATTTGGTCAGTTGGCTGCATAATGGCTGAATTGATAACATCGAGACCACTATTCCCTGGTAGCGATCATATCGACCAATTACTTCGTATAATGACATTATGTGGAACACCTGATCAAGAATTTCTGAATAAACTTTCGAGTGAAGAGGCGCGCAATTATATCACAAGTTTGCCTATAATGAGGAAAAAGAATTTTACAGAGGTTTTCGTGGCAGCAAACCCTTCCGCAATTCACTTATTAGAAAAGATGCTCGAATTGGATACCGATAAAAGACCGACCGCTGAGCAAGCGTTAGCTCATCCATACTTCTCGCAGTATTCAGATCCCGCTGATGAACCAATCGCTAATCGTTACGATGAATCATTGGAGGACAGAGAACTCAGCTTAAATGAGTGGAAAAAACTGTTATACCACGAACTTAACATGTATTCGTCGGAAATATGACGCAGCATTAAATGATGGTCTAATACTTAATTGTTACATGTTTTTTAATCAAATGATTAATATTACAATATTACCACAACATTCATATGCACAAAAAAGCTCTTTTGTCAAGAAATAACTTTCGTGAAAGAAATTTGTTACTTTTGGCAAATTTTGATTTAGTGTTTTTTAAGTTTTTTAGTAAACATTAATCAGTGCTTTCTTATTTTAAGTATTTTATTATTTTTAATTGAATCAAATTTATTACCGGTATTTGTTAAGTAATTTTTTGATAATACGTACAATGTTTCCTTAAGTTTTCAGTTATAATTTCTGTGATTAAATTTTCTTCATTAATTAGTTTATCAATTGTTTGATTAACTTAATGTTTTAACTTATATTATGTGTTCACAATCGAGTTTTAGGCGTCACAAACATAACTCATTTATTAAATGGAAAAAGAGTTAATACCAGTGTATTGCACAACATTTCGCAACGTTTAAAGTTTCCAATTTGATTGATTGTTCAACAAATTTTTTTCAATTTTTTTCATATTGTTGTGAATGAAATTTCAATTTTCTATAAATGCTATGAACATAAATCGTCAAATTCTCGAGGCTTCAGGAGTTGTGTAATCTCTACAGACTCGGGGGGAAACAACAACAACATATATCGTCAAACAATACACTGGTTAATACTAGACATGGAATTAATAATTCGGAATTATATCTCTTCAAATTCGATAATACATGTATAAATTTATGATTTCTGTAATAATAAATAAATAGTTGTGACATCTATGGTCTGAAAAATGTTTTTATTTCCAAAACTTATAAAACTTTTCAAATGTTGCGAAATACGTAAATAAAATTAATTCGAAAACTTTTCAAAATTTTGTAACTCATTTCATTTATTATAATTTTTTTAATATTTCGTAAACTTTCTGATTCTAATAACATAATATTTAAATGCGATTTTTAATATCTGTTTTGAATGTATATTTATAATGAATTATGCCAAATATTTTTTCCAAATCATTATTACAAAATATTGTGATCCAATTAGATGTGAGCATTTTAACGGTTAAATTTTAACCCAAAAAGTTAGGGTTAAACTATTAACTAAAAGTTAACCGTTAACTTTTAACTCTTAAACAAATATTTTAAACTATAAATATATGATTTCTAAAAGCATTAAATGATTATTTTGCTAAATTCAAATTCAATAAAATATAATATAAAAATGCAAGAAATGGGGGCTTTAAACAACTTAAATCTTTATTGAGTGATTTGAGTTTTAATAAAATGATTTTGTAAAATTTATTAATTAGACTAGTAAATCGTTAGAATTCTTAAACCCGAACCCGACTCCAACCAGACATGTCTCAACCCGACACGATTATCAAAATATTTTTATAATTCTACTAATTTTGCTAAAATTTTCTAAAAAAATGTAAAATATTGTAAATTTCTTATTCAGTTAAGGTTAAAGTTAAATTTTTTTCTGAGTTAAGGTTAAAGATTTTTCTTAACTCTTAACATATACTCATCACTTGATCCAATGAACTTTCTTATGTGTTGATCTTACGAGATAACCCCATATGTTATAAATTTAGTAGTTATGCATAAACTTATTAATGTTTAAATTTTTTATTTGAACTGTTTGTTAGTGCGATGTTTTGGTAATATTACATTAATATTAATAAAGATAAATTGTCATATTGTTTAAAAGTTGAATAATCCATTTTACAAAAGTTCTGAGATTTTTTATTCAAAAAATGATTTACAAAACGTACTTTTAGTAAAAAATTATTAAACGATTTATAGAAATATGAGTTATTAGTTTGACTATCTTTTGTGACTGACTATAATATATTTCTTAATAGCACTAGATTTTCATATTGATATTACTGTAAATCGCGTACATATGGTTTGGTTTTAATGATGCTTAACAAACTAATGTTCATAAACATGTCTAACCATTTATTATTCGTATTTTTATTTTCGATTATATTTCTTGAATATTGTGTTAATTGCGATCGCTATGGACCCGTAGAATGCAAAAACGAAGGTAAATCATAAATCCATCATAATTTAATGCCAGACTATTTTATTACCTTTAAATCATTTATTTTATTGTTTAATGAAATTTGGTTTTAACAAAATAATATAAAATTTTAGGAGAAATATGCACTTATTCTTCCGAATGCTGTGATGGATTAAAATGCGAATCAAGGAATAATGCACATTATCTATACTGGTATAAGTGTGTAAAACCGAGAAATTTACGTAGAAGTTGGTGCAAAAAACGTGGTATGTTTTCATATTCATTTATAGTTAATTCTTGTGTCTACTCTTATAATTACTTGAAATAAATTCAATCAATAGTTTTAAATTTTTTAATTGATTAAAGATTATTTAATTAATGAAAAATACATTTACAATTGAGAAAATAAATTAAAATATAACTTTCGAAATGTTAAGCGTATACTGAAATAGATTTAATCGAACATAATTTCTCAAACGTTTATTATTAAATCTTATAGTAAATACATATTATTCTTTTTTAATTCAGTTATTTTTAATGTTAAAGTTTAATCAAAGTTCTTTCAAAGCACAAAATAGTAAAGAAAATTTACGTTCTTTAAAAATAACTCACAACAGGTCTGACGAAATATGTCTAATAACGTAATTAACTTAAAATGAAAACCTATGCTAAAGTGCTAAATTTAATTCAGTTTAGTTTATAAATTTAAAAAATACTAATTTTAAAATCTGTACGATAATCATATAAAACTTAAATTTTATTCAACTATAGGTGAAAGATGTACATATAACGAAGATTGTTGTTATAACTTTTGCTATCAAACCTCCAGTGGTTATAATATTTGGAAGTGCTATTATTAAGCATATAAATGTTCAATTTAGTGAAATATTAAAATTTGCATGCGTTAAACAAAAATAATTACATTACATTTATGTGTCTATTCATGAAATCATAAGTTCTTAACATTATATACCATAATCCTCTTTTATCTTTTATAAAAAAAATTAAAACTTACATTTTTATATTAAATTTATTCGCCGAATGGTTGCAAATTAATTTTTAATTTTAGTTGGAAAATCTCAATTATACGATGTAAAAACTATTAAAAAATCATTAAACAAATATAATTGAATTGAGTTATTTTGAGCATTTATTTGTTGTTTTCGAGTATAACTATTAAAATAAAAAATATATAAAAACTGTTGTAAATTTAAATATGATGATCGCTGGTCTTTCGGATATAAAACGTTTGTGAGTATTTATTAAAGATGCTAATGGTTTGGTTTATGATTGTTAAACCATGGTTTGAATTGATTCACATAAAGAAATTGAGATTTGATTTGATTTTGTTCAATTTTTTAGATAATGATTTGGTTTGGTGTGGTATGAAAAACTCGAACAATTGCTATGTTAAGTATTTATTAGATTCATTATGAATCAAAACTTTTGTGTTATACATTTATAATAAAAAATCGTAAGACTTTTCTTTTATTCCCATTTCGTTTTTTCCCAAATTTTGTTTACGAATTTTTTAACATAATTACGTTCACAGCAAACTTTTGTTTGATATATATTGCCGGGAATAGAGTGTTCGGCAATAAGTATTTTGGGGTTTACGCCTAAATTTTCCCATATTAGAGGCCCAACTTTTAAACATCATAATAATGAATGATTATGAAAAGCAATAATAAATAAAATATTGAAAAGCTTTCATAATGCTATTTCAATGAGAAAAGTAAGTTATTCGACATTCAATATTATTGTTTTTATACAATTGTATAAGTATTGAATACAAATGTATCGATTGTAAGCATTCTAAAACATACGATTGTACATAACACTTATAGAGAATGTCTTAAACGAGACGTTCCACTTACCGGAAGAATCACACTAAAATATGGGATCGCACTAAAATGAGTAGCACTTACTCTGAAGTTCAAACATAATTTCTGTTAAAATTCCACCGGTCTCTAGTCTGAAGAGTTCGAAAATAGACTCTGAAAACGTACCCCTATTTGTCGGCCCCGATTAATTTCCTCGAGTCGGGCAGAATTAGGGCTATAAATAAAAAAATTGCGCTATTAATAAATTACAATTGTGAGGGAGAATAGCCACATGATTAATATAGAGATAACAAATCAATCATTAGCTAAACGTGAAAACAACAAAAAAGAGACGACAAAAGACAAAGATTACGGAGTAGCGATTGAATGCAACTCCATCTCCATTGGTGGGGATTAAAGTTTAGACAACAGGCTAAAAATTAGTGGAGTTGGAGTAAATTTTTCAAATTTAAATGGGAATGGAGTGGAGTTTGGATAAGTTTTAAATGTTAGTGATTGAGTTGTTACGGGTCATCAATATTTTTATTTTAGTTGGTATGAATAGTGATGAACAAACGGTTAACTGTTAAAAATTTCTTTAGTCTTAGTTTTAACAGCTAAAAATTATTTTAGTTTTAGTTTAACCGCTGTTAACCGGTTAACCCTAATATATTATGTAATAGAATTGATTTTCATATATTTTACTAATTATTACAAAATATATTAATTCAACAACAAAGCACATATTATAAATTTAAAGACAAGGATTTTAATAACATAAGTGATTTGATTGTTTTTTGTCCAAACGATGTCGTATTTTAGATATAAAATCAATTTAAAATGAGTCAATCCATGCTTTTTATAAGTATTTATTTGATTTAAATAAATCTGATTTCAATATGATTTGCAATATCATTATTTTGTTTATTTTAAAGTAATGTGTAATATATGTAATAATGTTTTAAAATCGCAAATAATTTATGTTTTCGTTTAACTAGTTAACTGCTGCGGTTAACCCATATAAAGATTTTTCTTTAACTTTAACTAAGTTTTTAACCGAACAAATCCTGGTTAACTAACTGTTAACCGATTTTAGTGGATAACGCGGTTAAATTGTTCATCACTAGGTATGAAGTTTGATGAAGAGTTTTTTGTTGAATGGAAATTTTATATTCCATTTAAATTTTTTCCAAAAAATATTGCACATCCATTTTGCAATTGTTTAAATTAATAATTTTTTTATATTTTTAATAATACATAATCAAAAAATTAGTCTTGGAGTTGGACTAAGACTCATGTGGAGCAAAGTGGAGTTAGAGTTCAAAACTAAATTATGAGTAGAGTAGGACTGGAGTTGGAGTCAGTTTTATAATTTTTATTGGAATTGGTGGGAATTCTTAATGGAGTTGGATTTAATATTTTTTTTTCAATTTTTATCCATATTACTGAGTGTAATTGATTTTTTAAATTTTAAATGTAAAATAATTAGATCGATTTAAAGTTTAAAAATCGTATTATGATTATCGTACTTAAAGACTAACGGACGAGCAAAAATAAAAAGACTATGATTCACAAAAGATTGTTAACTTTTAGTAATATATTGTGAAAAGTCCGAACGAAAAGCAATCAACAAACACAAAACTTTTAATTTTGAAATGAAATTTTTATTTAAAATACAACATCTCAATAATAATAAATTACTAAAAAAAGTATATAATTTCACGCACTTTTATACTCTTAATGAATATAAAACAAACATCCTTTTTAGTAACGACAAAAGTTACAAAAGTATTTGGGATAAATAATAGCATCGATATGTGAATCGAAACAAAAATCATAGTTTGTCATCTTCTAAAGGGTTATAGTCTTCGATCCAAAAATCTATTGCAAAGATTCTCTAAATCATTATAAAACTATCGCATATAATAGTTGAATAGTGGTGTACGTGACGGAAAATATGAGCTATGAGCGCTTCCAAAATGAATAAAATTAAAACAACAAATCATACACATAAGGATTATAGTGTAAATGTGAATAAACATGCTCTATGGGAACATCTAGAATTGCAGGAATATAATTTAGAATTTGTGTAACATTCATTATAGAAGAAGTTGGCCACTAAGTTATATATCCCTTATGTTTTGCAAAGTAAATGTTTATTTTCGAACACATTAAACAATTTCTGTTTAATTTAAGAACTTCATTTGGTGGGTTGGTTTCTATAGGAAATGGGTCTATAAATTTTCTCAAAACGTACTCTTGATAGTTTAAATTCTTATTAGCCCATTTTCGATCTAATATTTCCTGTAACCCAAGGGTACTAAAGTGAGTAGAATGCATATGTCATAAGGCAGTATGTTTTGCCCCTAAAGTAACATCGCACCCGTTATCTAAACAAAAATATTGGACACGCTCAAAATCTTCACTTACACTTACATATAAATTAGACATAATTATAATTTATAAAATTATAGTAATTTAGTAATTAGTTAAAACAATACCAAAATAATTTAGAAAAAACTTTTAACTTAATAGTAACTAAAATTATTGAATTATTTTAACCTAAATCTTATTTAATAATTTGTAAGCCTTGATCTTAATTCGAACTCTTTTTCAAACTTCTGGATTATAAGGCGTCTTTTTTGAAAATAAGATTTATGTTGCTCCTCCTATGTAATCAAATCGCATAATGATTCCGCTTTCAGAATTTCCACCATACCAGTCCTGTTGCTCTAATATTCAACGAATCCCTCTGCGGTGCTTCCAATGTAAAAATTCCAAATCAAAAGCAATCAACAAATACACAAAACCTTTAATTTTTCAATGAAATTTTTATTTAAAATACATCTCAATTATTATAAATTACTAAAAAAGTATATAATTTTACACATTTTAATAAATATAAAACATATTTTAAGTAACGACAGGATTTAATATTTCTTATTTTTACAAATTAATTATTATTTTTAAGAGTAATTAATTAAAGAATCGATAAAATTATATGGTATAAATTTATTCTTTACATTATTTATTAGTCGAAAAATAATACAAATAAACGAATTGTAGAGTAAATCGAATACTGAAAATTTTATTTTCATGTTTAAAAGAGGGTGTTTTGTAACAGTAATTCGTAACTTCGTAAAAAACACGATCCTATTAAAAACAATTTGAAACTAAATTGTATAACATTTGTTTTAATCATTTATATAATCATTAATTTTGATTAAACAGCAGTACAAATATAGTCGTTTAAAAAGTAATATTTGTCAACAAAGAAAATCTTCTAACATTTGTTTGCTTATATTAAACAAATACGTATTTTATTATGAAAAATATTTTTTCAATTTATTTGCGTTATGACTATAAAGCTGAAGGAAAATGTTTAGTCATTGTTCTTTAGTTAAGATGTATTGTATGTGACTTGAAACGACCGAAAACGGCGCTAATACTAGTAACGCTAAGGCGAGAGCTGAAAGTTAAAAAAAAAACAATATATACATGTAAACTGGCAAAAGGGAAAACGGCTTTTTTGGTCGTTTCCGCTCAGTTTCCGTGAATAAACCAATTATTAAATGCACACACTTTAGTTCGGTTAGTAATTTTTATTATTAAACGCGTACAAAATTATAAATGTAATAAACTTCGTTACAACAAAATGGCACTTATGAGGTAATAATCGAGTAAATTGAATACAAAATTTCAAAATAATTGAATAATGAGTAAAATAATAATTAGCATAACGAATCGCTAGTTATATTAATTATAGGAACAAAATCGTAATTAAAATTATTAATTAAAATGAATAAAACACAAAATATTCAAAATGATAAGTCCAAAAACTCCTCGAACTTTCGCACGTCTGAACCGTTAGACTCTTGACCAGAATCTCTCCCTCATCGCTGCTTTCGTCTTTGATATCCATTCCTTTCGCGCTCGTGCTCTCTCTCTCTCTCTCTCTCTCTCTCTCTCTCTATTGGTCAGTGTTTGAAAGTTTGAAGTTTTGGACGGTTGAGGTAATAAAACGATAAAATATTAAATCGTAATTTTGTGCCATATATGTAACGGTCATCGCTATCCTTGAATCGTCTTTTAGCCACTTTTCTTGGTTACAATACAGATTATACTGAAACTTTTACATTTATATGAAACATCAATAGAAAAATATGAAACAAATAAATTTTAAAAATATAGTAAACTAGCAATAAAGCCCACCTTCGACGGAAATAGAGCGAAATAAATTTTTATAATTAATATATTTTTGTTAATCTAACATTTACGATTCCAACACTAACACGATCAGAACATTCCCTAAGCCATACCCTACCCTATCCAAACCTAAACATATATAACTAATTCCCGACCCACCCGACCCTACCACGACCCAATATGACCCTACTATGACCCCACTTTGAAATTTTTTCACACCTCAGCCCCCTAAGGGGAACCCACCTCCTCCAAACCCCTCCATTTTATCCTTACTCATTGAGCTGGACCTAATGATATAGGTGTCGAGGGGGTGGCGCCCATAGGGGAGTAGCCTATAAAGGGAACCACAAACAAACAAACAAACTTTGAGACTTATATATATGATCATGAGTTCGGGAAAGTATATGAAGTTAGCGCGGTGTGTCGAGAGAAAGTGTCGCGGAAGCCGGCGAAGGAAGGGATTGGAAACGTTATTAATTATTGACCCCTTATTTTAATAGTATTAACACAATGTGAGGCATTTCAGTGAATGAGTGCATGCATTGCAGTGTACGAATAAAATGTTAATCATGTTAACTAAACAGCAATTAATGCGTGAAATATTACAATTAAATCGACAAATTAATTGTTTAAATACACAATTATTGAGATATCAATTAATATGTAATTGTTTTGAAAAGATTTTATATGTTTTCGAACAAAACAAATATTTTAATGATTTTATTAATAAAAACGAAATCGATATCGAATTTAATGAATTCAGACAACAATTAAGTATTTTAAAACAAACGAAATCTTTCGAAATTAAATTAAATGTTTTGGAAAACAATGAAAGTATCGATAATAGTATTGAAACGAACCAAACAATTGATGGTAATATACATTATATATAATTTCATATATTTTCTATAATTTAATTATAATTAATATCAATAGAAGTTTGTATTGATGTAAATAAACATAAAATTATTGATAATATAATTTCAATAATCGATGAAAGCATTGCTTCGAATGATGACAATCAAAATGGTATTATAATATATTATATCAATATTTTTTAATCTTTATTTATTCATTATATAAAACTACGGTATATTTGTTGTGCGCTTAAAATAGTACCGATTATTTGACGTTATTTTGAATATTTATAACGTATTGCTCTAATTTTAAAATGTTTATTTCTATAGAAAACACGTCAAACACATTGGAATCAACATTAACTAATAATTTTGAATCAGATATCGTTGACAATAATTGTATTAATTTGAATACTTTGTCCAAAAATTGTTTGGCTATGCCTGAGAATGAACAACAATATGCGGTGAATAATGATAATGAAAATAATAGAAATTTAGAAAATAATGAATTAAGTGATGGCATAACGGATAATAATGTAAGCGATTATCATGAGAGCTCAGTAAGTGATTGCGACTCGAATTATGACGCAAATAAGAAATCTAAGCGATATATTTGTGATTGGATTGGATGTGGCAAATCATATGATGACGAGAAAAAATTAAAGCGACACAAAAAATATCATAGCAATGATTTACCGAAATTTGTTTGCGATTGGGAGGGCTGTGGCAAAATTTATTTGTCTCATTCCTCCATTAAAAATCATAAACTAACTCATACGGGTTCGATTGTAAGTGATTTTGGTTTTTCACAACGACTGTTGTTTTCTTTGCTAATGTTAACAGAAAAAATTTATTGTTTATGTTATTGAAAATGTTAAAATGTACTGTTTATTAAAAATAATACATCTTATTTTTATAAAGGGAAAATACATTAAATGTGATTATAACAACTGCGGTGTTTCTATTAAAGGAAAATGGGAACTTCATCGACACAAACTGCGTAAACATCCGGATTTATTTCCCGAATTAATTTTATATAAATGTGATTTTGATAATTGTAAATACTCTACAAAACTGAAAAAAGATTTCGAAACACACGTAAGCGTACACTCAATACTATTTAAGTGCAACATTTGTCATCTAGAATTCAATGATTCCAACCAATTGGTTGATCACACGAATATTCACTCTAATTCTAGCGATTCTCACAATTGTGAACAAAATGTTATTGTAAGTTATATTTGATTTTTAGTTTATTTTTTAATGCTAACTTTAATATTATAGAAAGAATTTATAATAATATTGCTTTAAAGAATGTATTAGTTTTGCTGATAAAGTATTTAATTTAGCTTAAGTAGAATTAAAATTTAAATTGTTATGATATATATTCTAAATACCGGTAATTTATTTTAATATTATAAAGGATATAAAGGATAAACACCTTAAATGTGAATATGACGAATGTAATTATGAAGCAATTAACGAAAACGAGTTATTGAAACATTCGCGAACTCATAACTCAGATAAACCATATAAATGTGATTATAACAACTGTGGTGTTTATATTAAAGAAAAATTTGATTTGTATCGACACAAAATGCGTAAACATCCGGAATTATTTCCCGAATTAATTTTATTTAAATGTGAATTTGAAAACTGTAAATACGCGACAAAAATTGAAAAAGATTTCAAATGGCATTCAAAAGAACATTCGAAACTATTTAAGTGTCGTATTTGTTATCGCAAATTCTATGATTTGAACGAAGCCAATGATCACGAGAAAAAACATACGGTTTCTCACGAGAAAACGTTTGCATGTAATTGGGAAACGTGTGGGAAAGTGTTTGTTTCGCAATCAAAGTTAAAGGGACATATATGGACAGTTCATAATAAAACTCGACATAAACTATATTATTGCGATTTCGAGAATTGTCGTAAAGTAAGTAAAACGCTTGAACTGTCAAAAGCGCATCGAAATTCGCATACCGGAGATAAACCATTTGCATGTTATTGGCCCGGTTGTGATCAACGATTCGTATGTAAAGTATATCTAACTAAACACACACGAAAGCATATTAACGCTGGAAATGATAAAATTTTTCAATGTTCGTGGCCTCAGTGTAATTACAAAACTAATAATAAAGATAATTTGAGTAAACATATTGATGTTCATTCTGGTTTAAAGAGGCATACATGTGATTGGCCCGGTTGTGGGTATAGCGCCGCCAATAGAAGTAATCTCAATACACATAAAAAATTACACGTATAATACGATAATTTTTTTAAATAAAAGAATGCTTTAATATTTTATTTTTATTTTATTAATATGAAATCATATATATTTGAAATTAAACTTTACTTATAATGCATAATTAATTAATTCATTCATTCATACTTAAATTGCGAACTGGTGTGCGTCTGATTTATGTCAATGTCTAACTATTTTACTATTAATATTGAAAGTGACGCTTTGCTGTATCTTTGAAAGTTCTATATAAAGATATATAGTTTTATCACTGACTTAAGTTTTTTTTGCGATTATTGTGATTATAATTTAAAATTTTTATATTTAATTCATATTTCAACAATTAAGTTGAATAATAATTTCAGAATATTTCATTATTTTTGTTGTTCAAATAAATATAATAGAAATTATTATAATTTTAAAAATTATAATTTTTTTTAATACAACAAAAGTATTCACTTTACAGAGAACTTATTTAGAGCAGACACTCGGAGTGTTTCGATTGCTTTACAGCAATCATTATCAATGGCTTATATTCGTTGAATTTTAGTTCTTTACCGAACTAAAAATAATAAACAAAGGTATAATATGACCAAAAAACTAACACGAGATTTCTATATAAATATTTTCGACGTTTGAACTCATATTTAATTATTTTGATTTAAATCTTATTATTTTAAGCATTTTTTGAGTAAGATTGTTAATAAAATATTAAATTTTTTTAGTTTACTAGCCTTCGGGCTGATAATTATGAGTTCAAATGTCGAAAATATTTATATAGAAATCTCGTGTTAAAGTTTTTTGGTCATATTACACCTTCAAATGGAAATGCAGTTTAAAAGCACACATTAAATGTCACACTAGAAAGAATAAATCAAGAAAGAGGAAAACACTTAATTTTTTAAATAATTATTAGATAATCGATTATAAACTTAAATTTGAATTTGGCTAATATTGTAATTAAACTTTATTGTGCATTAAATTTTAGAATTTAAACACACTTAACATTAAATATATTGATTCTCATCTTATTTTATTGTATTTTTATTCTTAAACTATCAATTTTTGATTCGATTTTATTCAAAATTTTTTTGTTTATAAAATATTGTTAAAGTAGTTTAATGAATGTTTTTAAAATTTAGTTTCAGTATGTGTTGAACACAGAACGTCAAAATGTCTATTAACGATGAGGATATAAATGCACAAAATACTAAAATTAAATAAAGACCTAAAGTGCCTTAATTACGGTAATAAAAACACAGGCGAACTTTTAAATTGTTACACTTCTTCAAAGTTATAAAGTTATAAAATGTCGTAAGAAATCAAAATAACTAATTGGTAAAACAAAGCTCACGTTTTTATTTAAATCGCATAATAATAAGCATATTGTTTATCATAAAATTAGGCGTTTATTTGAGCCATTAGTTTAAAAATAGTAATGTACAGTAATAATAAACAATACATGTAACAAAAATATTTTTGTTTATAAATTGGCAATCCGTTCAAATTCTGAGTGTTGCTTGTCTTTCTGCTTGTTTTAAATGTAAACACAACACAGTCATTCTCTGTAATTTTATTATAACGCATAATAAAAACAAATATACCACATTTTAAATGTGTAGAAAAATGTATGAAATTAATATTCTTATAAATAAGTGCGTTAGGATTAATTAAACTGTTTCCAAAATTATTAATTTATTAAGAGAAAAGTACATCAATATTTTATTTTATTAATATTAGTAATTAGTTAGACTTTTTAAGTTTCGAAAAAATTCCAAAACATTTTGCTTAATTTAGAAATTAAATTAAAACATTAAATTAAATTTATTAAATAGTACCGTAATATAAATTTCAAAATGTTTTACTTCCGCTTTAAAAAATAAAAAAATTATTTCTGGATATGTATAAAATTGTTATATTACTTGCAATACTGTAATATAACAATACAAATACAAATGCAAATACTGTTATTTGCAAATTCATTTTCAATCTAATGTTAATTCAATCAATCATAAAAAATAATTTTATACAAAGAAAAAAACTATAATATTAAGAAGAAAAAGTAAATTCAGTATAATTTTTAATATATTTGAAGTGATCGAATACCGCGCTATAATAACGCTTATCCACGAATATCCCATGCAAAACGGGTACAATAACACCCATTGGGTTCTGGTCCGCAATTTACTAAATTACCGCTTTGTATTGCCCTAACTCTGCAAGCATTCCATACGGAACACGATAGAGTACATCCCCAATCAATTGGCGCTCGCGCTGCTTCTTCCAATTGTGCCAAAGAATCATTAACACGTGTAAGCTCTCTTAAAAACACTTCTTTTGCTATTTCTGGTAAGATCCGATCGGTTTTGTTTTCTTCTTTCAAATTTAATGGACTGGAAAACACCATTGCAATGCTGATAACAGCGAACACTAAAATTGATTTCATTATAATCGATGGGAAAACTTTATTTCAAATTATTATCAAAACTTATTAAGATTTTACTTAAGAATTTAGTTTCCGAATAAGTTACAAAACTTATAGAAACTACTATTAATTACTTGTAAGTTATTGTAATGTCATAGAAATGGTCTTATTTTTCATTTATATATGTTTTACAAATATCTTAAATCTATTTGCATAAAGAAATATCTGATAATTATTATTAGTTTAAATCTTACTAAAGCAATGCTGCGTAAATAATGATAAGTTTAAGGTGAAAATATAGAATTTTTCTCCTGAAGTAAAAATTAATTATTCTTTAATATTAACATTTGGATTATATTTTTATCAAAAGTTTATTTACTTATCATATATTTTATCTTATTATTTCGCAAATTCGTAACTCTTTTGCATAAATAATATTATTACTAGTATTTTCCGGGACTAAAAAGTGATTTAAACGGGAGGAAACAGGGAAAAATGAATTAAAACCGGGAATAGTTCGGAGTAAATGTTTTTCAAAAATAAGCAAATCTTTAAAACTTTTCTTATAACTAAAACAATTGATACCTTAATTTTATACATTTACATTGACTTTGAAAGTTTATTAAATACTATCGTTATATTATTAACGATATTTTCCTAAATATTGCAAAACGAGAACATTTTTCAGATTATATGCATATCCGGGTATATTTTACAAAACAGGCAAATCCAAAAAAATAGGGAAAATAAAACCACTTATCCTAAAACTGTTATCATTAATAGATGTTACCATATTAATCTCCTGGTTAAGTAAATAAAGAATAAATGCGGTAATTATCATATCACTATATATTTCTATCTAATAAAATGGATCAAATTTACTACATTTCATATTAGAATTACTGCGAAAAGACAATGACCTGACAAATATTTACAAATATATTTCAATTTATTGCCTCTATTTCTTTCAATTGCAAATTTTTGTTGAACACAAAACAATGTTCTTTTCTTTTCTTTGTCTGTTGTAAACAAAGGTTGTAATAAATAGTGTTAGCTATTGTAAAAAAAGCGAAATAAAACTTTATCTTATGTACTGAATCTTATCTCATCAATACAGTATATACTGTATCCGAATACTGTATTCTTATAATAGACTGAATATTACCACTAAATATAGTTATTCATAAATCTATTTTTAAAAGTTGAAAAACATGCATCTGATTACTTATCAAAGTTAAATAAAGGGTATTTAACTTTTATATTTATTGTTTTCTATTATTTCATTATACACTATACGTTTTAAAACTTTATAAATTTAGTAATGCTTTAAATTTATTTTTCAAAATTATTTGGTTTATTTTATTAAATGGTAATTTTGAGTTTTCCCAAGAATTTCAAAGTAGATCTATTTATAATTACAAATTCAATATATAAACAAGTTGTAAAATTATTTAAGTATAATAATAGACATAAATTATAAATTGTTTACAAGATTACGGCGCTAAAGTCAAAATGACACTTTAAAGGACCAAAAGGACAAAACGTTGCATCCTTCCACTCGTGCACCTGAACTCACTTGCATAATATAAACACATTTATGCATACATCGTTAAATTTTCTTTCTTTCCGCCTTAACTCTCACTCTCGTGTAAAATTGCCAAAAATAATATTATGCACACATAAAAGTGTGTACGTTTCGTAATAAAAATATAAGCATAAAAACCAGATAATTAAAAATATTTTACTTATTTCACCATTTCTTGGTTTAAAAATTCTTAAAGTTACTATTTTGATCTAATTGTTACACAATATAACTCAAACCTCTTTATCTACAATTTAAATTGACTTTAAATCTAATCTTTGTTATAGACTACCGAAATTTCCTGTATCTAATACATTACGTATTAATTGTAAGAAAAAATTGGTATTTTTTCATATAAAAAAAGCTTTATTAGTTTAAAAACATTGAAGCAAAGTTAAAAATAACTTTTTTATTTCCATATAATTTTGACAAACTTTTAATTACACTGTAAGATAAAGATAAAGCATACCAGGGAGTTCCAAATAATGATATCTTGTAAGGTTTTTCTCTCACATTTTCAGAATTCAGTTGAGCTAAACTATTGTAATAGTAATAAAGCAAATTTAAGTTGGATTTGTGATACTTTTTTTCCTTAGAAGGCACGAAATATTGCTCCTAAAACACCGAATTGAACTATTTCTCAAAAGATATTGTTGTTAACGATTAACAAATGTCTCGGTTTTGGCATTTTCAGTTTATCTGTACCTGAAATCACAAAATTTTCAATTGAGATGGTTTTCTGAAAATTGTTTTCTGATGAGTTCCCTCTGCATCCTAGTTCTGAGACAGCCTGTTCCACACTAATTTATTTTAAACCTTGAATATTTCATAATAAATTTATTTTTAGAATATTCTTCACTCTTCTAGAGTATCTTTACGTGCTTTTCTTGCCAAAACTGTTTTGACTGATATGCTTCAAAACTTGGCAAAAGAAAAACAACATATTATTATTTACAATAGAATTCACTCGAACACGTTTCAAGAGTATATAAAAGCGAACAAATTTCGCTGTCAGTTTCAAAAGTTTCCTGAAGTTCAAGTGAATAACTTGTAAAAGTGTAATCATAAACTTATATTAAATAACTCTTTAATTCAAGATTATTTTGAAATCATAGATATGGAAGTAATGTCAAGAACTCTCGAAGATTCGGATCCATTGGGTCATCCAGTTTGGACTAACAAAGAGGTTAGAAGACCATCGATCGATAAAGAGGGACATGAGTGCGGATTAGGCGACACCGGAACGTCAGAAATCATAAACACTAGAGATATGTTTCAGATTAAGCTGCAATCGTGGCCATACGAACCTGAAGAGATTAGCATTAACAGAGACACATCGAGTATTAATGGGATCATAGTTATTGGCAAGAAATTGGATCGCGAGACTAAACTACCAATTCTTGAATCAGTGTTTTCGCAGCGATTTCCTCTTCCAGATGATGTCGATTATGATGATTTGAAGAAGATTTACGCCGCAAGTGGTGTTGTTGTTATTGAAGCACCAAAAATCGGCAGAAAATTGTAAAAAAATCGAAAATTTCTGAGAATTTATTTATTTTCTTTAATTTTGGTAAATTGAATATAATATTAATTAAATGATGTTTGAAATGTTTAAAATTTAGAATTATTTAGCAAAAGATATGTGTTAATCTTCTCATAAATAAAACAAATATATTCAAAAATAATATATCGTTTAATTATTTATAAAATTCTTAAATGGTATGGTTTTGACAAACGTTTAAAATTAAGCATTTTTAAAATTAGCAAAAGTAAAATATAAAACTTTAAAATTAAGAAACAATTAATATAAAATGGGTGAAATCAATTTATATTTATTCTCAAATATACTAAAATAACAAATTTTTAAATTCTAATAATTACAATAATTTCCAATATATGAAACTATGAAATATGCGACTTTTTATGAGTATTCAAATTACTTTTATTCGATGCGCTAAAACTACATTCAGGCCAATCGCATGCGTGCTTTTTCAAACCAGAGTGAACATCATTATGTTTATTTAAATTGTATTTATTATTAGTGCCATAATTACATTCAGGCCACGAACATTGATATAGTTTATTACTGCCTGTATTTGTGTGATAGAATTGGTGTTTAGTGAGATAGAACTGTTGCGTAAAACATTTGTCACAACCGGGCCATAAGCACTTAAAAGGTCGATCACCAGTATGACTATTTTTATGCGCATTGAACGTTGTAATGTTCTTATACTTTTTACCACAATTTTCCCATTTGCAATAATATTCAGTATTTTTATATAGCTTTTGGTGAGTAACTGCTTTATGTTGCCTTAGATTCTTAGGTGATTTAAAACTTTTATTACAGTCATCCCAATCACATATAAATTTTGTATGAACATAACGGTGTTTTATTAAATCAGTGGAGATCGCAAAACTTTCCTCACAATTAAGATAATCGCAAACATATTTTCCCTTTTGTTTGTGCATAACAATGTGCTCATTTAATGAATACGAACTTATAAATCCCTTGTGACATGTTTTACATTTGAAGAGATTTTGATGTCCAATTCGATGTCTTTTCAATCTTTTCAACAATTTTGTGGTAAAATTACAGCCATCGAAACCACAATTAATTGTTTCGATTTCGGGAAATAGTTGTGGATGTATAGTGAGTTTGTGTCCGCGAAGAGAATACGCATTATTAGTAGAATACAAACAATTATTATAATCACATTTATAATGCGATTTTCCGGAATAATGTATGACTCTATGGAATTCAAGTTTATCTTTAAGAATAGTCGCGTAATTACATCCATCGAAATCGCATTTCCATACTTTTTCTTTCATACCCTTTATAAATGTGGAAATAATTCAATAATGTATAGAAAAATTTTTATTTACTTACAGTGAAATTGGTGTGAACTAAACCGATATGATTTCTTAAACTTCGTTTTTTCACAAAAATTCTTTTACAACCGATCCAATCACAAACATATTCCGCTTTTTTATTGTTGTTTTCAATTTTAACTTTTGTTTGCTTATTATTTTTAGTTTCATTAATTGAGTGATCGCGTTCACTATTACTCGAATAGTTATATAAATCAGAATTAAAAGAGCATAAACTGTTCAATTCTTCATCATTTTCTTTTGTCAAATTTAAATTATTACGTTCATTAATATTTGCAATATTTTCCCTCTCCGTGTCATTAATAATTGTGTTAATGTATGCTATAAAATATATGCAAAATAATTACAATATTAAATAATATATATTACAAAATTATTTATTTATGCATAGTTTCATAAAAATATTTTACGAAATATAGAACACCCATGTTTTTTAAATAATAAAAGTAAAAACTAAACCATCATTTTATAATTTTAGCCATAACTTTACGAATGAGTTCATAACGGGTGACCGAATTTTTGGATCGTTACCGGTATTAGCCTGTTATCGGACCAAAACTCGGTATTTTCTTGAGAGCTCTATAGAATACAGATTCCAACGATGGATATTTATAACAACATTTTAAAATAAGTTTTCAAGAGCTTATATTATCATTAGTTGCATGATTAAAGTTAAGTTTTAGGAATACTGTTCTTTTATTTTAACAAAAATATTTAAATCGTTCATTAAGATAAATGAGCCGAAACTTCTAATTAAAATAATTTAAATAGTTATTCTTATTTGAAGATATATTTTAGCAGTTTATACTTTAATACAAATTTATTTATTATTTAATTAATCCAATCTATTACTACAACCTTTATCGCAATTATTTTTGGTGTTGTCTGCGATTTCATGTTCGTTCAAAATGTTTAGTTTAATCTCGCATACGTTTGTTGAATTGAATAGTTTAATCTGTTGTCTTAACTGATCGATTTCTTCGATATTATTATTATTACTAAATATATGTTCGTTTCGTTGTAAAACATTGCATAGTTTTTCGTAACAATTAAATAGTAATTGATATCGTAATAACTGCGTACTCATACAGTTATTTTGACGATTCAATTGTAATACTCGTGAAACTAATTGATGACGTGTTAACAAATTGAAATTGTTTAACATTTCGTTTAACTAACACTTAACTCTCAAATTACTGAACAGATTATAAGTTTGTTTACGTCAAGTATGTGACAGTTTAAACTTTAAACTAAAAAACTTGTTTCTATCAGTAATATTTATAAATACACGTCATTTTTGTATTAACCATACAGATTATATAGATTTAGATATTACTAGTGTTTGAAAGCCCGTTCCGGACTTCTAGACTAGTAAATGCCCATTGTATTACAATTTTATGCGCTAATTTTTAAATTTTTTATTATAAGCATATATATACACTA
Organism: Phthiracarus crinitus; assembly: GCA_034698025.1. Taxonomy (NCBI): domain Eukaryota; kingdom Metazoa; phylum Arthropoda; class Arachnida; order Sarcoptiformes; family Phthiracaridae; genus Phthiracarus; species Phthiracarus crinitus. Next base: position 38,732 of record JAQGAW010000104.1, read on the forward strand.
TTTGCTTATTGCAATCGCAACAATAATTGTTTCAAATACATTAAAAGCTTGTTTGAATTGTAAAATGTATTGAGTATTAAATTAATAATTCCATAGCAACAACGATAACGAAAATAATTTTTAATATAGTATCTGATTAATGTTGAGAATAAAGCTGTTTCGGGTAGAAAAATTGGAACCCGAGACAAACCGACATTACAAATATTTTAACCGACCCGACCCGAGATTTGACGTATAGCAACCTTACCGAACCGAACCGAACCGACGGTTAACCGGAAAACCCGATTAAGTATTATAAAAATAATTCAGTATTTTAAAACCTTTAATCTTATCAATAAATAAATTATTAATATTGATTATGCAAATAATATATCCTAAAGTTTGCTATTTTTGAGTTTTATTTAAGTTTAAAATGTTAATACGTACAAAATTATTTTTTGATGATACAATTAATAAAAAATTCCAGTTTAAATTCAGAAAAACAGAAATTATCTTAATTCTCGGGTTTTCGGTTTAACCTCGGTTTTATATACACGAAATTTGTAATAACCGAACCGACTTTACATTATGAAACTCTAACCGAACCGTTTACGATTCTTACCCGATTAACCGACGGTTTAACCGACCCGTGAACAGCTTTAGTTGAGAATAAGCTAGTCGTTAGTCTTAGCTTACACTTAAGCAGTAAAAAGAATGGTGATTTTCAAAATATTTTTTTCATAAAGCTTCAAATTTCAGTAAATTCTATTCTATATTACTTTATTTACTTAAAATTGTTTCGTATTTTAATTTTACAATTTTTATTAAAAATCATACTTTATTTCACATAACAATTGCACAGTTTTAACATAATTTTAAAAAGCTATCGGTTTTTTTTATTAATTTAACATATTCTGAAAACCTGCGATTTAAATAGCAAAACAACTAAAGGATCGCATAAATTCTTGAAAATATAAAATTCAAACTAAGAAAGATAAGTAGATTCTTAATTTTAGAAAATCGTTTATTCTGTATTTTAGTGCATCAAAAAAGTTAATTGCATATAAAAACTACTGTAATAAGATTATTTCATGGGTTTATTTCAATTGAAAGTCTTAATAAAATTTTTCATTTACTAAGTTCACAACTGTTTAGAGGTTTTGCTGTTTCGGTGGAAGATTCAGTTTATCCATTCGGTTCAGTTAAACCGATAGTCGGCAAATGTACCGTAATTTATTCAGTCAAAAATAAGTTTTTTTTCTAGCAGTTAATATACTTTAAGAGTAATAGTTATTGATTAGAGTAAAAGTTAAAAGTTAAGGATATTCTACCGATGCTCTACTCAAATATTTAAGTACAGGAACTAGAATCTATTTCGTGTGTTTTATTAACGAGTTTTATATTAGAACGAATGAATTTCATGTTCAGGTTAGAATTGCATAAAAATAATTATGATTTTGTATAAAGAAGTACACGGATATTCCAAGTCTGACACAGCAATCGATTCCATTTGAGTGAGGATCTCGTTTGACTTAAAATATCAAAGTAAGATTCGCAGTCTACTTCCATATTCACAATAAAACACTTATACTAATTTCAAACAACTTTAAACGATAGAACTCAATAAATAATATATATCCAAAAAATGTGATAATGGAAGCAATGATATAGCATTAGATAAGCTAATACTCAAAGAAGTAACCTTTTAAAGCCAAAATGTTTTTAATATTACATTTATTTATTAACATTTTCTATAGTATTTAAAATACATATCTATATCTACATATTTATAATTCACATTATTGTTTATACACTAAAATAAAGAATAATATCATGAAAACAATATAAATAGAATATTTAATAATTTACATTATTTTATTTTTTCTGCGCTTCAATAACGATAACACCGCTCGCAGAGTAAATCTTCTTGAGATCCTTATACTCGACGTCATAAGGAAGAGAGAATTTTCTGGAAAACATTGATTCGAGAATCGGTTGTTTAGTCTCGCGATCCAATTTCTTGCCAATAACTATCACATTATCGATATTAGTGGGATCTCTGTTAATGCTAATCTCTTCAGGTTCGTATGGCCACGATTGCAGCTTAATCTGAAATAAATCCGGAGTATTGATGATTTCTGATCGTCCAGTATCTCCTAAACCGCATTCATGTCCCTCTGCATCGATTGATGGTCTCTTAATCTCTTTATTACTCCAATCTGGATGTCCCAACGGGTCTGGATCCATATCTCTTATATATTACTTAATCAAATATTAACAAATAAAGTTAAATTGTTTTAGCTTTCACTTTAGCTTTCACTTTATAATTCACTTTAGAATCCGAAAACTTATGAATTAACAATTCAAAAACTTTCCGCTCTTTTATATCCACTCTTAAGCGAGTTTTTCATAGTAAACAATAATATTTTTGTTTTTCTTTGTCAAGTTCTGCACCACAGATGACAAAACGTTTTGGCACAAACGAATTCAAAACAGTGCATTCCAAGTACTTTTAATGCTGTATGGGAACTCTGATGAAGAATTTAAAGGCTACTATTGAAGCTATTTATCCTAAACTGCTTATACCGTATTAGCCAATGAATTTGTAGAATAAATTTATTCATTTAAATTATATATGTAAAAATCTAAAAGAATACCTTTTAGTGGTGTACAGCATATTAACTCCCATTCCTTAAGAAAACCTGAGTCGAGATGTAACTTCTCTAAAAATAATTTCTGTTGAAATATCAAGGTTTCAGTTGCGCACAATTGTAGCAATAGTTAAAAATATCTGTAATTTAAGCTTATTTACGTGAGAATTAGCACGCTATCTATTTTTTATAAGAATGAGTTTATTACTTTAATTGTATGTATAAATATGATTCTAAAAGCCAGTAAAAGCAATTGAATGCTGCGCTTCAAAAAGGGGATTTAGAATTTTAATATATGAATAACATGTTATTTAATTCTTTTACATTGTTGTGATTTATTGGTACTTTTATATTCGAATCAATTATCAAAATAGAATTTATGTTCAATATTCAAAAGTTCTAACAGTAGCTAAAGTTTATTAAGAACGAGTTAAAACACTTAACGCTTTATTCTAAGTCCCCTTTTTGAAGCGCAGCATTCAATTTGAAAATTACCTATTCAATTGAAATCAAATTACTTTATTTACCGTTAAATCTCAAGTAACCATACAACTTAAAGTAAATTTTAGAGTATATTAATTACTTATTGAGTTTTTCAATTAATTCAAATCTTGTTTATGCCAAATCATTTAATTTTATGAGAAACTTACCAAATTTGATTTATATAACTAGAAATTTACTATAAATAATTAGGAAAAATTTTGTTAGTTAATGAATACTTAAATTTAAGCGAACGCATTGAAGGACAGACAGATGGACGGATATGGCCAAAAAATACTCGACTTTACCGGTACTTAAAGTGGACTAAAATAAATGCTCAAAAAAATTATTGATTCAAGTATTTAAAAATTTGTTCGAATTCGCAATGATTTATTTTGCTTTAAAGAGTTATTTTTATAAGAAAAAGAGAAAAATCATTAAAAAAATTTTGCTAAGACTAAAATCAAATTTTATTGTTGTTTCAAAAATATTTAAAAGAACTATGTAAATGTAAACCACTATTTTTATTTCCAATTTTAACTATATATAACTTTTGAAAAGTAAATTTAGTCTTGCTTTAAAATAATTTATTGTTTCCTAAGTCAATGAACTTGTTTTATTGACTTAAGAAATGCTGTTTTTTAAACAATTTCAAATGAAAATACTGTAATAATAGCAGTTAATTATTGTTATAGACTTAAATCTTATAGGTTTAATAAATATAAATTAATAGAAAGTGTAAACTAACATTCGATTCTAAACTTTGTCTTCAGAATTCTTTAGATTAATAATATTCGGTTTTTAAAAATAGAAACTGGAAAAACAGTTTGTGCTTTAATGCTAGATTACAGAAGGAGTAAAAAACAAGCTCGACTGTCATATGTTTTTAGGATGAATTTGTAAGGATATTACATTATGAGAGGGAAATCTTTATTTTTCGAAATTATTCTTTCATAGGTTTTTTGGGAACAGTTTAGGTAAAGAATTACTGAATATTCATTATAAGTAGTTTGACATTAAAGATTTGAAGATACCTAAAACGTACGTAAGTATCGTTAGTTTCTAACATTTTCCGAACATTTGTTTGCGAGTCATCTGTTTTGGAACGTGAATAGTATTTGAAACGAGCATTAGATTTTTACATTTTATGTGTCTATCAATTTTAAAAATAAAATCAAGCAAAAATCGTCATTCTTTTTGAACTTTTTATGTTGTGTACATGAGTTAATATATAGTTTTATTGTCAATTTATTATTAATTTAATTTTATTGTCAATTTAATTGTTATATGCAACGTTTAAATTTTTTGTTGAGGAAAATAGAAATAACTCTAAGAAATTTCATTTAACTCTATACTAAACAAATCTTGGTTAGAGTGCACTTTAAGTGGGAGTTTTTTCATTATTGAATTAAACAATTAAATAGTTCTAAAAAATTGATTTAAAATAACAATAAAACTTATAATGCATTATAGGCTCAGTATTGTTGCAATTTCACACGATTTAACTTATAGAAACTGCGAATACAAAATACAGTTAAATCTCTTAACAATAAATAAAGTATATTTTATTTATCTCTTAACTCTGGCGCACATAACAATAAGTTAAAACTAAACTTTTAACTTAAATATTCTAAAAATCAGTTTTTAAGATTATGTAAACGTTAAGTTATGTATAATTTCGTTATTTTATGCAAACTATAATCCAAATCCCTCATAAGTCGATAAAATTTTGAAAAAATGGATTATTAAATAAGCATTAGTATATTTGTCCACTTATTATTGTGGATTTTTTTGGTTTGGGTTAATTTGTGTTGGTCTTGGTTTATGTTTATTTATGTTATCTTAGGTTAGATTTCGTTTTGTTTAGGTTTGGTTGTCATGTTAGGCTTTAGGTTTAGTTTTGGTTTGTGTTAAGTTAGGTTAGTTTATGTTTAGTTTGATTTGGTTTTGTTTGATTATGGTTTGGTTTGTTTTAGGATAGTATAAGGTTTATTGTTAGGTTAGGTTAGGATAGGTTAGGTTAGGTTAGGTTAGGTTAGGTTAGGTTAGGTTAGGTTAGGTTTTTGGTTTTGTTTTTG